>KN489755.1:77678-130620 GCA_000787155.1 Scartelaos histophorus
TCCATCTACTGCTGTGGCTACAAACAGCATATCTGGTGAGGCGTTGCCATAGGATACGATAACCCCAAAAACTGACCCGCTCTCATTGACCCCCGAGAGGTAGTGTTCCTTCTTGTGAAATGGCTCTCCCAGTTTAAAAAGGTCATCCAAGCGTAGCAGTTTGCATATACCCTGGTACAAGCTGCCGCAAGCTAGCAGTCTGTTCTCCCTGTAGTCCATTAGGAGCATTTTATTCACATTGTTGGTTAGCGTCAATGGTTCACTGCAAGGTTGGACAATGCGAGGTGGGTAGCACTTCCTGTTGTCTTCATCCGGTCCAGTTTCATGGAACACCTGGACTTCTAAGCTGGGGGACAGTTTGTAGATGCGATTCACAGCACCTAAATATACATTACCATTGCGAAAGTCCACGGCGAGATGGTTGAAAGTCCATTCCGGGTTTTCTGCGTGAAAAGAGGCGTACTGGTCCTGCTGGAGAGAGGCTGTGATCACCTGGGACCCAGAGGTGAGCGCTTGGGGGCCGTGGACCATTGTGAGGCATGGTACAGGGAGAACCAGGCAAGACAGGAAGCAGCAGGTGACGAAGCAGGTCCGTGTCCGGGAGAGGGGCATGGTGGCTGGGGTAGAAGGTCGAGCTCAGGGTGGAAGAGGGGACAGTCCAGTGCTGTCAGCCAATCACGATCAAGCCTCTTTCAACAAGGAGGGCATCATGTACCTGCAACAGCAACACACGGAGAAGAACGGAGAGAAATTAATAGAAATGCAATGAAATAGTAGAGGTCAGACATGAACATGAAATGCTGGCCCTATTAAAATGTCAACTTTTTCCATTTAAATTCTTAAAGAGATGTTTTTTGTGGCACTTCTGAGAAATAAAAGCACCTGATTGAATAACCACAAACATTACAAGTAAAAAGTGTAGGTTTAAAATCTAATCTGCTTTTCTGGTGGATGGTCATTTCTAATTGTCAATGATCAGCCTGGGTCTTTTTAACAAGCAGGTCCATAGCCAGCCAGGAAAAGGATTTGGTATGGAGCAGATATTAGAAAAAAAAAAGAACATTTGACAACAATTCAATTTTAAATAGCACAAAGACAGATCTGGCTGAGGGATCAATTGTTATCATTTTAACTGAATAGAAAATAATGGGAAAAAAACGTATTTTATTACATCATCCAGCCATAGTGTGTCTTTATCATAGACCAAATATGTGAATGGACATAGCTAACGCACTTGGAGGCTCTTCCGGCTCCTTCTGACCCTGGCTCCCATTGATTTACATTAGGATCTTGCCGCTTTTCTCTCTGTACCTGCTGCAGTGGCCTCGTCATCTTGGTCTTAAAATGTTCTTATTAACCCGCTCTACATGATCCTGAATTTTTTTTTCATTGAACATTTAACTTGCTATTCTAGTAACTGATCCATTAAAAAAATAGAGGACTAAAACAGTTGCCTTAGCAGCAGGTGAGAGAGGGGAGGTCTCAGAGGATGTGATGAGCGTGGAGCAGCAGCATCCTCCAGCCCCTGTCCACCCCTCCCAGCCTTTACGCTCAGCCTCCATGCACCTAATTGATTCTCCCCTTGGAAAAGCAATTTGCATGCTTTGGCGATTCCTCTCTTTGCTCCCAATAGGACGGCTCACCTGCTGACACTGCGCACTGAGAAAAGGACCTTCTCCACTCTTAAAGATATACACACACACACACACAAACACACAAACACACACACTGTATACATACATGCTGAGTGACAATGCTTCTTGGGGACAATATATGGACTTAAGATTAATTTTCTGGAGACTGGTAAGCTTCATCAAAGCCACTACTGAATTTATTTTAGCCCATAAAGACGCATTGTTTAACTTTTCTGGTGGAGGGTCCATCAAATACTTTTCTCCATAGAAATGTTATTGTTTTGTCAGGAATGTTTCACAGTATGGTATTAAACTTTCATATCTTTATGGAGACAGGTCACTTCTGCGGAGATGCAAACCTTCTCACAGTCAGAATGCCCGTTTTTCTAGGTATTTTAGAACAATGAAACCACAATGTAATGTAGAGCTGTTTTAATACTCTGGAACATTCCAGGCAGAGCAATGACATATGTATTTAACTTTGAATCATGATGTCGATCTAATAATAAAGGATTTATGTTGTGGGACTAGGAGTTGAATTGAATCACAATTTGAATGGAAGCAATTAGAAAATCGCAAGGGTTGCAATTTTGAAACCATAAATTCCTGCACAAACAACAAAACATCCTGTCTTATTCTTCATAAAAACTGCTAACCCTATAGTTTAGATTTGTACAAACATGTTCTGAAATGTAATTCTTCATATTTATTTTGGTTAGAAAAATCTAAATTTTATATTTTTCCTTGAATCGTTCAGCCCTTGTGACGACCTGATTGGACCATGGATCAAGTAAAGACTGAGTTTAGTCCCCACATTGTGCTAAACCCCCGTCCACACACATGTCAGAGGTTTTAAGGTGGAAGAGGAATAATTAGGACGGAAAAGCATGTGTTTGCAGAAATGGGTCTCTAAGGTCATTTACACAAACTCACCATTAAACTTACAGTGGATATCGAAAAAACACACACAAGTCGATGATCAAACAGAAAATACCACGTTTCTTGTAAACAGAGCGGTCCCTTGTGTGGATGGATGCTCATTAGACCTCTTCACTGTTGAATATGGCAGGACATGAACACAGGCACACCTGTGTAGACACCGGCCTCATGCTTTATACAAACAACACTCAAACCTTCAAGGCTATACTCAAGAATTCAGTCCAATCCACTTTATTAATAGAGCATATTTCAGAAACAAAACAGTTCCCAAAGTGCTGCACAATACAGATAAAACATATCCAAAATAAATATAAAATAAAAGCCTTGTTATGATCAGAATTAATCAAATAAGAGCAAGAATATAAATAAATAATAAAAAAGTTAATAAATAATAATAATAAAAACATAACAATAAATAAAAGACACAGAGGACCACACAATTCATGCGGGGTTAAAAGCCAGAAAATAAAAGTGGGTCTTAAGATGGTGCAGAATGCTCCAGAGCTTGGGACCAGCCACAGAGAAGGCCCTGTCCCTGGATTTAAGTCTCATCTTAGGCACCATGAGCACCTGCAGGGGGTTCATGCAAAAACAACTGTGCAGAAAAAAGTACTAAGAAACAGCATGTTTGCAAAAAAAGGCAGATTAAAAACAACATTCCCATTCCCTCTCTTTGGATCAATTTTCTCCTTTCTATCGTGACTGATTGATTGATTAATTAATGGGATGGACTAAAGGACTACAGTCATGATTAATACTTTTGCTGTCTGCCATTGTAGCATTGCTTTTAGAAACTAGTATTAGTAAAAACATGGGGAAGAAAATCACAAGATAATTTTCCCATGTGAGCACAATCTTGTGGCAATTCTGTCTGATAAAATCTTGTGACATGAGCTCTTGTCCCATTTAGGGCCGTAAGGTGGATGTTTTTTTAGTCAACCAAAATTGGTCTTAGTCAAATAATAATTTTATTTAAAGTATAAGGAATTATATGGAACAGCAGCAGAAAGGGGAAGTGGGTGAATGAGATAGCTGAAGAATTGGTATTTTTTGGTATTTATATATAAACAAGAAGATTAAACTCATGACTCACGTCTTTATACAAAAACATTTCCTGGTACTTTTTTTTCTCCATAAATAGTTGTTTTTGTATGAACCCCAGTGCACAGAGCAGCTTGGGTACACAGCGTACAAAGAATTTCCTTAGTCAAATGCAGCCTTTGTCTACCTGTATACTGTATTATTATGAACACTAGTACTAAACTAATGCTGTTTATGTAATCTAGAACCACACTGAATTTACTATTTTTGGTTGTAAGGCACATATTTGAGGAAACTGTCAAAACATTTTAGTAAACATCTTAACCCCTCACAGTGTCTGAATGTATGTCACAGTCATAAATGCTCTGCTAATCAAATGGGATTAGCAGATTAAAAGTGAGTAAGAAGAAGAGTAATTACACATAAGCCCCTATTTCCAAAAAGAAGAAAAGAGTGTGTAGACTTCTCCATCTGTAATCTGTCAGATGAATGACGGTTACAAGAATGCGCAATTAAACAGCATCGAGAGCATGGTGGCTGAATATATAACAAGTCTATTCTTAGTCTTCTTCAAAGTAAAAAATATATCATGCTTAGAAATATTTCTAAATATGAAAGTCTCACAGTTAGTCAGTGTGAGAAGCTTGAGTCGGATCTATATTACATTGTACATCACAATAAAGATGTTTCAGATCTGAAATCACAAAATAAATTAATTCAATATTTCCTGTATTGCAACAGCTTGTTAATAAAGCACATTAAAGAGTACAGTCCAGAAAGTAGAGCAGGGCATTATAATATTTTGGCATCACAGCACCACTAATAACAGCTAGCCTGTTAACGCTATTAGCCCGACTTCAGAGTTGGCTAAAACTAAAAATGCTTTATGATTAGATGCAGACAGTGCACAGAGGTTTGATTTTGACCCAAGGAGTTGATTTAACATGTACTAAATGTACTGTACTGTACTGTGTTACACTAGAAAAGATGACTTATATCATTAGAAATAAAGCACAAGAATTTGAAGAGGTATGCACACGTTTAATGGACTTTCTCAGACAACAATAATTGTGAAATTAGAATGTGACTTGTGTATTTATTTATTTATTGGGCATGTATTACTATTATTATTCATTATTAGTAGTAATATTTCTAAAAATTTTATATATTTTTAATGTATATATAAATTGTCTGTATATACAGTGCCACTGTAGCTGCTATATAATTATAAACCTCTTCACTGAAAAACAAAAAAACATGGCGAATGGATTTTAGTCTATAACAACATGAAAAAAGCTCACAAGGCTTTTATGAACCAGTGTAATGAACCATTCCAAATGTTACTATTAGCAGCTCGTCACAGAATTGAAATGGTCAGTGAGAGGCTTTGGTAGCGGGGATGCTACCAAAGCCAACAGTGAGACAGTGGAAGACAGAAGTGTGCGTCCTAGATGAGAGCTACACTGACTAGAGCAGTGAAGTCTCCCCCAAACGAACAGAGCCTGCCTCCTGCTGGGATCTGGCACTTATCAGAGGATTGAGAGACTCTACACTGAAGCAAACACTGGGTTCCTCCTCCACTATACATGCAATATACACTGTCACACACATGTAAGGCTATGGAAATGTATAGGAAACATACAGCAAGGCATAGCATCCTCTGCTATATGATGCATACAGTACCTCAGAAGTAGGAAGCGTAAAAAAAATAAATACAGGGTTCCTACAGGTTTCTTCAAGTCAAATTCAAGTCTTTTTAAAACCTTTTAAAGATCATTTATATAAAAGCTCAATACCTATTTCACAGCCTATTTCATAGACCTATCGGCAAAGAAAAACAAAAATCTTAAATTTGTGTTCATTTATTTCTCAAACAAATGTGAAAATGCAGAGTGTAAAGGATGACGGAAGAATGATGTAACCTAATTTCAGCATAGTGAGTCCTCATGCTACAACAGCACAGACACAGACCACAGACACAGACCCAGGTTACAAAGTTGTGAGTGCGATCCTGTCAGCTGTTTACTGTCTGCAGTAAAACCACTCGCTTTGAGATACAAATCAAAACTGTGCTATTATCGTTAATGATCGTTTATGAGAAGTGCGAAATAATGTCTTAATTTACCCTACATCCTGAGTTTGTATCTTGCATCTCTGTGTCCATGACTCCTCTGCCCTCTGTTGTTTTATTGGCTGGAGCAGAACTGCTTCAAAATGCAAAGACAAAAAGCCGGGTCACATCTCCCTGAACTCACGAGGAGAAGGAAATCAAAGCCAAAATTGGGCAAGTTGTTTTTTAACACTGGTAACATTAGCTAGTTACTTATTCCATGCTGTGAATATGGGGAGTAGAGAGACTCTTCCCCACGACCCCAGCATGAAATGCATCACTTGGTAACGTAAAACCAATGTTAAAAAACAGCATAACGACATTAGTCAAACGTTGTGTTCTGCTGAGATTTTCTTTGATGTTTGTTTCTTGTGGCGCCGTAGCACATGATCTTCTGTGATGTGTTTGGAGGATTTGGAGGACACCATATATGTTCTTTCACTATTTATTTAGGCAACATTACTTAACCAAATAATGGTGGCTGGCAAATTAAACTTTTGAGTAGAAATGCAAAACAGAGAAGCTATGTACTACACAAATTTTAAGACACAAATATTTAAAAATTCTTTTTAAGGTATTATTTCCAAATTCATAAATTCAATGCTCTTAAGACTTTTTAAAACACTGCAGGAACCCTGTAAATAAATAAAGCACCTTCAATGTTTAAATCATTAAAAGGATAAACATAGACTATATAATTTCCTACAATGGTACACCAGGACAGCACCAACCGCCCAAATTAAGACAGGACTAAACCATAGCTATAACAGAGATTAACCAAAACACGCAAACACAAAAGTGAATCCCACAAGACCTGTACAAACCCGGTACTGAGAGAGAACTTAACCACAAAGGATTTAATCAGTGGTAAACCAATCTTAATCAACATAAAAATTAATATGGGGCTATGGAACTAAACCAGAGTTAGACTAGGAGTAAACATATGTCTAAACTACAGAAAATGTAGATGTGTGTGTGTGTGGTTTTTTTTTTATATATATATACACATACACACATACACACATACACATACACACACACATCTTGCCCTCTCAATATACTCATTGTAGTAAATTATTGTGTCTCTTTCTTAGAATATAAGCCTTCAGAAGAGGCCATCTCCTGCTCTCACTGATAAGGTGATCATTTTAGCATGCCTATCCCTAATCTTACCCAGTACAGTGGACAGATGGCGCATGCATCTCTCTCTGGAAGACTTGGACAGAATGGAGGAGGAAGGACACAGGACAGAGGAGAGAAAGCAGCACTGTCCTTGGTGTTTACATCAAGACAGGGATTAACAGCATGGATTACTGTCAGCCGATACCCCGTCGAGATGGAGGTTAGGAGGTCTGAGCACCACCGGGCTGTTGATATTACAGAGAAAGACTTAAAGGAGCTGCATGTACTTGATTTTTCCCATGCATTTGAGCAAGTCTGTCTTGCTTCAGTACAGATACAGATACTATATTGTATAAGCAGCTACTGAGGTCAAAATAAGTTCGCTGTACAGTCTGCATCCAATTATAAAGCAGTTTACTGTCCAATAATCAGGAAGTGCAGAGTCAGCATGCTAGTTGTTAATGAGAATACAAAAGCTGTGAACTTATAGCAAATTTGGTGAGGGGAGGTGAGTATGGCTATGTACATTTTGGTATCAGATTCTCTTGATAGTATTTTTATTATTTTATTTGCTAAATGTAATAATGACTCTTTTACAAAATGCATTTATTGCTCTCTTTTTTGCTTCAAAATAATGATTAGGAGCTACTAGTATTGATAAAAATACAGTGGAGATAACAGAATTGTAAAGAGATATGGCAAAAATACAGGACAAACAACTTAAGAGTACCTGGCCAAGAGCTGATCCAAATTAATAGCCATACTGTATAGGGTTTCTGCATTGTGAGCTGTAACTTAGCCTAGCATAGCATTAGCAATTCTGTGTAATTAGTCTTTAATTGCCTTGTGTATTTATAGAAACAGTATGATGTTGGTGTCATAGCAGCAGAACTGATATAATTACCACCAAAGCGCTCAATGACATGTGATAATAGTAGATTTATACTGTATAATCTACTAGATAATAGTACATAAACAGTGTGAATGCAGATACTGAGGCTTTTCAGGTCATTTCTGAGTGTTGAATTCCCTTGTAGTTTAAAGAGCGTGTGTATAACTATTTTGAATTTCAGAAACTTGACCTATCAGTGTCCCCAGATACAAGGAAAACATGTTCAAATCAAATACAGCATTTACTGACAATAGTTCAAAGGATTTGATTTATTCTTAGTTACAAAAACAAACTCATCCATTTATGTTATAATTTGATGTTTAGTTTTTTTAAGACGATTATTTAATCAGAAAGTAGAATGAGCCTCATTTGGGCTGCCACTTTCAATGCTGAAATTCAGTTGATTTGAACTTAAAAATGTCTTTCTGAGATCTGGATCCTCATTCCCTAAATTCCATCTGTAGCCAATCATGAATCAGTGTTAGTGCAACTTCTGCAGGTCAGAGAGTGAATTCTGAAGGCTCTGAGCTTTCAAATGAGGCATGGCCTGTCCATACAGAGAAATACGTGTATGTATACTCATGTTTATGTTTAGGCACTGGCAAAACAGACTCAGATGTTATTGTAGTCCCTTTTTAAAACAGTAAGAGGCAAGCTACACACAGTTCCTTTAAACGACAACAGCTCAATCTCTCCTCTAGCTCAGCTTTATTCAATTGTACTCAACTTTCCTTCAGAGACCTCTAATCCTTCTTAGTAGCCTGAATGTTCACACAAGCCAAGTGCAGACAGAGCCCTAACTGTCCACATAAATAATCTGCATTGAGTCCTTGGTTCAGTACCAGGAGAGAGGAGCATGACAAAGCCCACAGGGACCCAGCTCGAGTCCTTGCTTATACTGAAGGTCACTCTGCCTAAATGTGCTCTGACTGTGCTCGTCTGTGTGCGGATGCTGATGCAAGCTGAGATTGGTGGACTCTGTTATCATCAGCAAACATCAAGAGGCTCTAATATCATTACGGGGACTGTTGAAGGGCCACTGGGCTCCCGTCAGCGCTGCGTGTGATTGGGTTAGACTGTGGACAGCTTCCTGACGAGAAAGTACCTCTGATAACACAAGACAGGGAGATAAAAACAGAAATATGAACTTAGCTTTCTATATTTAAACAGCTCATATTATGCTATTTTCAGATCTATGTTATAATGTTGTTTCCTCATCATGAACATACCTGGAGTTGTGTTTTGTTTCATTCATCCATGTTTAACATACAAATCAGGCATATTTAGGCTGAGTTCTTCTCTCAAACAGAAACCACTCTTCACCTCCTGATGTCATGTGATAATACAGGAAGTGCTCCACTGTGTTTTAAAGTCCATTGTCCTTCACTACAATCATTGCATAATTTCAGCCGTGGAATAGCCAATCTCAACAGAATTAAAAGGTAACAGGCATGACATCAAAATGTGGACAAGAGCATTTTGGGCTTTGGAGATGTAGACAGACTACTAATAAGTGGCTACTCAAACATGTGTAAGTGAAACAAAACCAGTATGTTTTTGAGGAGGTAACAACATTATAACACAGCTTAAAGCTCACAAGAATCAATTTTTATTAATACAGGCTCTATAAAGAGAACAGAAGCAACAGTAACTTATCAGTCCTCTATAATAGCCATGTTTTGCTGTAGAAGATAATTCAGAAACCACAGAGTGATACTGTCTAATTACTATAAAAGCAGAGAGAATGGTTCTTAAGTGGTGTTGCTAGGCTCAGTATGACAGCTGCTTTGCAGACACATTCAAAGCATCGAGCTCTCACCCTCTCCACTTTTTCACTTCTCTTTTCTAACACTAAAAACACACATCAGCTGTATAACATATCCAGCATGCTTGTTAATAACCTATATTTAAAATACCGTAAACTCTGCCTATCCTATCATTATCAGATATACATTCAAGTCTGTCATTTGAGGACTTTTATGTCATATGAATATTTAAAGGTCCTATATTACACGAAACTGAGTCTTAAGCCACATTAGAGTGTTAGCTCAACAAAATGGAAATGGAACCATTTGAAAACTACATATTTTCATGACTCAGAAATTTAAACCAGTCATATAGTCAAACAAGTTTTACACTTTATATCCAAAATATGGCAAATAAAAGCCTCCAGCTCATACCCTTTACTGTCTAATATAAAAAGGCAGATCTGTTTTTGTCTGAAAATTGCAGTCTAAGCGTTTTCCTCCTCTGAGACACACCCACAGCCTAAGGAAAAAAATTCAGGCTTAGAATCCAATGGGAAAATCTGTGATCCAGGTTCAAACAAGCCCAGATCCCTGCAGTGATAACAGTTAAAGCAAAATCATTCACAACATATAAAATATTTTCAATTTGAGTGACAGTAATCTCCTCTGAAATTAACTTCACAATAGCAACCTTTGTGACTTTTTTGGTTTCAACTTGTTCGTCTTATGCAATGTATCTCTGGCCTAGTTTTGAAAAGTCAGCCAATTTTCAACTAATGCCCCAAGCCTATTGTGAGTGCAATGTAAATACAGATTGTACAGAGATGGAGATCAGGTTGAAAACTGAAACAGAATCTGGAATGGACCAGCCAACTGGTTCATTCCAGGACTACTTTGGACTGAGCCAAAGTAGATTTTAAAATGCAATGTTGCTTATGATATTGTTGTGGGTTATTCAGCAGTAGAAGCTGGTGCCTAGTTTATGTTCTTACTTTACTTCTTATCTACAGCCAGCAGCTTTTTCCATAATTGTTGTTTTACTATGTTGGTTATGAAGCAATATTCCTATAATGCTATTACACATATATACATACATACATACATACATCAGATAGACAGAAATTTAAATAATATAGGTAAAAGTTATGAATTATAGGTCAAATTTGGTTTGAAAATGACTGCTTGGTTTTTGTTTACATAATTACAAGTGTTAATGTAACCCATAATTAATTATTAAGCATGATCTTGTTCATTTGTTTTGTAAAATAATTTAATGATAAATTAATTCTGACTTTTGTGACCTGTTTGCATTGGATGTGATTTTCTTACTGAGTGACAATGTCTGTAATCTCATTATATTTAAATGTACCAACCACTGATTATGATGCAGTGGACTAAGGATGTGTAACGTCACCAATAGCATTCGGCTCCAGTCAAATGAAGCTCACCAAGGCAGTTATAGAGATAAATTTGGAGACATATATATTAGGAATCGGAATTGATTCATAGATAGCAAAATAAAAACACTATGATGTAGAGGGTGAATACAAACATTTTGAGACCAAAATGAGGAGCAAGATAGCAGTAGTTACAGAGAGAGGGGCAATGTTTTTTCCACACAAAGTGAACTGGAGCTAGAATCCCTCCTATGTTCACTTCCTATTTGGAATGCAGTGACTAGCACGTTAGCTAACGCGGTTCATATATAGTGTCATAAGATCTGCATATTACAAAACTAATTTCACCAGCTCCACTCCATATCTGCTTATATACTGTTGCCATATCTATAACTCAGCAATAGCATGCAATAGTGTGGATGCAGACTTTTGACTTTTATGTATGTCTATGTGCATATCTGAAGCTGACTGCTGATCTAAGCTCATTACAAAGGACAAGAAATATAGTGTTGGAACAAAACAGTGCTATATTAATCTGCCTGGTCTTATCCCACAGCGCCACACACACCAGTGGAGACCAGCGCACATCTGTGGCTCTAATCACTGCACTGGTTGATTGGTTTGCTAGAAGTGGATGGATTAAATCTTATAATCCACACACAAGACTCTTTAAGACCTCAGCCCCACGGTTTACAGAGCACAGCTGCTGTGAGGTCAGAGGATGTGTCTGCGTTTTGGAAATCCACAGTCATTTTGTCCCTAAATAAACCGACACACTAACTTAAAAACAAAGTCTATATGCAAAGTAAAATGAATAAAAAGTAATTTATATAAAATAAACAGTAATTTGTTAATTTGCAAATGTAAACAACTTTATTTAAAGGTTTTTGTTTAATGTAATAAAGTAAAAATATCTTGCAGCAGTATAGATAAATTGTAAAAGCAGGGTCAAAATGTGACTGCTGTGTGCTGTTTTGCATCTAAATATGAATTTTTTTTTGAACCAGGAAGTATAGTTGGTTTCTTGTTAGTATGCTAGTTGTTGTTAACATTACTATGGAGGCAAAACTCTGCTTTGGCTTCTGAAAGTTGCGCAAAGCATTTATAAACACATTTTTCAAGTTTTTAAGACAGTGAAAGTCTTGTTCTGCCTTTAACTATATTGGAATGTAACAGTCAATAATCAGAACAGCTGGTGTTGGTTACAGGAGGATGTCATAACAAAAAAATTCAGATTTAAGCCAAGCAAAAACTTGTGGGCGTTGTATTCTTTTGTCCTCTCCTAATCCTACCACAAGGGATAACATGTTTGCATGAGAAGCTAGATTAGTATTTTGTTGGGAAATTTCTCTTTCAAACCAACAAGAATACCTTCAGTTCTGTCCTTGTGACCCTACATATTTCTTTGTGGATAAACCTATGATCTAGTCGTCTAAAACTAAGACCAGAATCATTCTATATAACAGAATGTAAATTTCTCAATAACATCTCTCATATTACCAGAATTACAGAATGGAGGCACAGGTGGTTGGTACTTTCATCTCACAGCTGTTAAGCCACAAGTTACATCCCCAGACTATTTTTGACATTGATGATGCACATTCAAAATATGTGAAGAAAAAGGTCAAATTTTGTCCTATATATACCTTTTTTATAACTATCAATCCTGTTGAAATGAGTATAGACAGATACTAGATTAAGTACTGATTAGTCTAGGAATCAATTTTTTGACAACCCTACTCTGACCCTATGATACATCCAGCAATCAAAGTATGGACAGGAAATGAATGGTCAATACTGCCACATGTTCTGAGTGATCATGGCTCCTCTCCTGTTGAACTAATGGTAAATAATTATGCTTCAGATATCCAGTCTCCAGCCTATGAAATATGCTAAGTCAAAGACGAAATGAACATGATGACCCCAAAAAATAACGGTGAAACAACAATGATGAATAAACCAAGTGCTACATTAAAGAGCCTATACTACCCCATTTACAGTATCTATGTTGCAATACTCTTTCCTCATCTAAAGCATACCTAGAGTTGTGTTTTGTTTTGTTCACATATATTCAGGCTAAGTTCTTCTCTCAGACAGGAAACACTCTCTTCCACCTTGTGATGTCATGTCTTAATACAGGAAGTGCTTTAAATTGAAATGCCATACACCTTCACAAGAAGATTTCAGACATGGAATTGCCAATCTCTACTGAACAAAAGGTAAAAGGTAGCTGTTTACTTGAAAACTACCACTTCATGACATCACAAGCTGGAACTGAACAGACTATGAATAATTAAGGATTAATGAAATGTGTGAATGAAACAAAACTCCAAGGCATATACTTGATGAGGTAACGACATTCTAATATGGCTGAAAGCTCACAAAAGTTAATTTTGCATAACGCAGAATCTCGCAAAATACGAAAGCAGTGCCCAAGCTACTACTATATCCAAAACTCATAAAACTCATCCATGTGTTTTACATTTTTCAACCAGGCCTCAATTAAAAAGATAAATATGACCTGATTTCCATGTCTCCTCACTCTGTCTTCACACACAGTATAACTCAATATAAACGACCCGAGCCTGGTCCGTGTGGGATAGATGGGAAATGTGGGCCATGCTAGTGAAGACAGAACACCTCACCTGCAGAGACTGGTGGCTCTGCAGTAATGGGAAGAAGAAGCTGACAAATGAGCACTTTGACAGGCCATGTCACAGAAATATCCTAATTTTAACCATGTTCAAAAAAATCCCACGGTATTAGAAACAGCCTAAAGAGGACATCGAAGCACAGAATGGTGGTACAAATTGGTTAGCGTCCTCCACTCATAGCAGAAAGGTAGCAGGTTCAGTTCCCAGGCCATATATGAAGTAGGGTAGGGAATTTGCATGTTCTACTCACGGCAAACAAAGAGAGTTTTCTAATAAGTATTGCAGTTGTGGTTCTGTTCAGAGTTAAGCATTTTAAACAACTCCAGATAGACTGGAGGCTGAAAAATTAATCTTATACAAAAATCCCATACTTTTCTGAACATGTTTGTAGAGATCTAAAATACCTGTAACCAGTATTTTTAGTTGACATTAAGTTCTATTACCTAAATAATTGCAGTCTTTGTATTTGTATTTATCTTTGTATTTATCTTTGTATTTGATAACTGCACCTGCTCAAACTGCAAATTCGATTTGATAGAGATACAGTGCAGTCATTCAAGCAAGATGAATTTTGGGTATAAATAAACCTGGACTAAACCAGGACTAAACTAGAACTAGAATAGGACCAATCCAAGTCTTTATCAGAACTAAACTGACCTCAAACAAGAACCAAACCAAGCAAATTTGTCACTGGTACCACAGGTTTCTAAACCAACAAAACATGCACAGGCAGCTGCACAGTTAACCCCTCCAGCTACCTAGTACTCTTTTCAACCCTACCACTCCTAAAACATTTGCATAAGATACAGAGGAGTACTCATTTTGCTAATTTTAGGAGAAAAGCAGACAAGTTCTCAGGTTAAAATTTCACACTAAATCTCTGCAAGTAATAATGTATGCATGAGTACATCCAAAACACACACTTATACATTCATGCTAGCAGCTAAGACATGACTGACAAGCGTAGCAAATGAGTCAGTCCATTTAAATTAGAAAATGTGTATTTGCAAAACAAAATGTGTGCCATGCTTAAAATATAGATACAGTATGGCTACTTTATTTTTGCTTGTTGTCTCCTCTCTTCATGTTGGCATTTTGTTCCTTGATAGACCATGCCAAACAACTGTCACATGAACTGGACTGAAATAGCAGAGAAATAAAACATAAAATCCGCATTTCCTACAGACGATTTGCAATCATCTTCACATGATACGTCTCTGCATGCTTTAGCACAGTGGCTAAGCTGTTTTCCACAAATAGAGCAATGAGAAGTGATTTTAGCTGCCTCTGCTCTACATTACAAGTGTGAGCACACCCTTATATGTCTCTTTACAAGGCATAAGGGTGTCCTTGTTTGGCCCTGGTTTGAGCGCAGTTTAGTCCTAGACCTGGTTTGGTCCTGTTCTAGTCCTGGTCTAGTCCAGGTTTTGTTCTGAGTTGAAAATGGCTATTTTTAATATTGAGGCTTTAAGAGACAATTTGGTCCTAGAATAGTAATGATTTTATCAGGTTATGAGGTATAGCCTTGGATTTTTGGAGGGGTCAGGTTAGAATTTTGCAGTTTTTTTCTCCTTTTGGATAACTGCACACTGGAAGTTTAATATTTCCAATTTAAAACATCAAACAACTACTAACATCAGTCTTCATGTCATGTACCTGACAAGACTGATACTGTTGACCTTGCTGTAGCATAGTTCCTTCCATATGTGACAAACTCTGTATAAAATGTCAACAAGCGTCAGGAGCGTGTTCACTGGTCCAATGCAGTAGTTCAAATGTTAATAGGAAATCTCAAGAGTAAAGTCACTCTCATGAAAAGGTCAGTGTGGCCATTGATTTGCACACTTCCACTCTCCAGTGGAGCTATTTTTCTTAAACAAACAGTATCATCTTTATAGTGGGGGAACTGGGTGAGAGACAGGTCAGGCTGATTCTCATGGGGTTTGAGGATTAAAAAATGCGGTCAAAGTGTGGTAAATAAGAGTAGTTGTTAATTGTTAATTTAATAAAGATCTGCGAAATTAATAATACTTTCGTGTTTCGTGTTCGCTTTTGTAAATAATAAAACTAAATTAGCCACTTTAAATTGCACCGGCTGAGAACAAACCAGTACAGACGATCAGTTCCAGCTTGTCCCACCTCGAGCTGACATCTGCAGTAGATGTGGAAGGAGGAGCAAAGAGTTCATCTGTATGCGACAATATGTGGCTCCTAAACCATATTGTTGCCTTAAATACACATTGACAAGTTGTTCATGATAGCTGATTTATTGATACAAGTTTTGCTAACCCAAATCATTCAAAATCTCATTCAGACCAGGCAGAAAGATTAAACGCAATAAGAAAACATGAAATCCTTCTCTAATATGTGATCCGTAGTGTTATCTTATATACATATTGGCAAATAGTTCATGATAGCTGATTTGTTGATACAAGTTATGCTGGCCCAACCCATTCAAAATGCCATTCAGTCCGAGCAGAAACATTAAACGCAATAAGAAAAACATGAAACCCTTGTCTAAGCCTTGTTAAATGTCTGCAGCAGCCATCATTATGCGAGCAGACTCTGCAGTGTCCTGAGGGGAAGCAGAAGACGGGGGAGAGAGAGGGAGAGGCAGAGTGGGGAGGTTTTTACAGTAAAGTCCATGCCTTCTGGCTACAGTACAGCAGGGGGGCTCTATAGGCCCGCTGTTTGACAATTACTGTGGTATAGCTCTGCATCCCGGTGCCCCTCCTGACTCCGGGGGCACCTAAGAAATGAGTGACACGATGAGAAAGAGCAATGAGAATACGCCAAGGCTTTCAACATATTCATTATATTCATTAGCCACAATGTAATTAAGAAAAGGGTAATGAGAGCTGTATCACTTACTGGCTCTGCTACACCTAGACAATGTACGTTTGAAGGATCACCTCAGGACAAGTGCTTGATGATTTAATTGCGTTTGGGAAAGAAATGACTAAATAAAGACTACTCCTGGGCTAAAACAAGGGCCAAACAAACAGTGAACATTATTGTAAAACTGAGCACTTTTTAATTCAGAATATATAGGACTAAATACAATATATATAGGACTACACCAGGTCTGAAGCAAGACTAAGCACTGCTATGCAAATGTACATATTGATTAATCACAATATAAAATCCCCAATATCATTTAATGTTTTAACAACCTGGCGGCATACACTTTTAGGATAATTTCAGGACAAGCATTAAATTTTTTTTTTTTTTTTTTAGATCAATATTTTAATTTAAAATATCCAAAACATAACAAATGTCCATGGATTTCATAGCTTATAACTATACAGAAGACAAACTATAGTTAACGTTGTACAAAATCAAGTTCAGAGCTGAGAAATTTGAGAATAACAGTTGTTCTAAACCCAGAATAAACATTCCCACACATTCCTCATCAAAAATGGGATTAATTATGGTCCTTGACTATAAACTGGGACTAAAATGTTCTCCACCATAACAGTGCAGGTTTAAGTGATCACCTTGGGACATGCGCTTGACAAATTAAACACGGTTGTGAAGAAAACATGTCTCCTCCTGCATGCTCAGACGCTCAGTAGCTAATGTTGAGTGTGAAGCGATGAGAAAAGGCCTAAAGGTTACAAGAACCATTTGCCTGAACATGGCCACATTCAGTCTGTCTTCTGTAATAGTCGTGGGGCATGCAATGATTTCGAGCACTTTGAGGTATTGTCTAAAATGGATTAATAATAGGAGAGTGCAGCCTTGCGTGCATACTTAAACATGCGCACCCATGCTTCATCTCGACGTCAGGAACGAAAAAAGATGAAAACGGAATTAGGGCTTAATCCTTTGCATGGACGACTGCAAATGAAGAGAGGAGGAAGATTGAAGAGGAAGAGAAAAAAAAACGCCCAAAGACCGTCTTGCAATTTTCTCATCATTTCATGCATCTGAAACAAAACTAATTTACGGCGTGTCATGGTTGACTTGGCACGCGCAAACATAAGAGCCAATACGCCTCTCCGTGTCATCTGCCCTCGTATCAAAGCCCTGTTTATACCACGAGGCTCCATATATATCATAGAGAGGACCTGGTAGAGAGAGAACCGCTTAATATGGTCTTATCTAAAAAAGCAGTCTGGCAAAACCCAGTGATATGAGGCTGCCTTCGCGCGATTTGATTCCCATCTCAAAAACAGCGTCGTCCCATGCCTCCCTTCTCACTTTATTTCCTGTTTCAGGTCAATTCGGTGTCACCGTCGTACAGTCTGATAAAGTTATATGCATGGCAGCTGCCAAAGGGGACGCCCACAGATATATGAAGCAAGGTTGAAGGGAAAAGATGAAACCTATAAGGTATACTGCACTGTCCTTTTCATTGCTAAATAATGGGCAACGTGTAAGAAGACAACCAGAGACTTTTAAAACATGTGTTGGTCAGAGCAATCTAGAATGACAAAACTGAGTATCTTTTCACAATATTCATACAATATTACAGCAATCAATCAGAAATGGGCTAAAACATGCCTCTAAATGTCTTGGTTGAGGTTTAGGTATCTATCAAAGAGAAAAAGAATTTTGAAAATTATGCATTTATTTAATTATTTGAAAGGGGCATTGCACATTAACGCTGTAAGGTATAATTTATTGTCCCTTTCAATGCAAAATAATCCCCAATCTGTAAAATGACAAGCAAACCCATCCAGATCTTGGGAAGGGGATGTTGATCAGAGGTAGAATGGACAATATTTCTAGAGTGGACAATATTCTCAACATATACATTACCATTTTTTTTGTAAATTTTCTTGGCATTATTGTTTTGAAACCATAATTAGTATGTAACTTGTAATTTACACATAATGGATAATTAGGATTCAGTACTTGCATTCAAGTGCAAATCTACTCAATACTCAGTATTTGACACACAATATAGCTATCCAAACACATATTAATGTAGTAGGTGCCCTTACTTCAAAATATTATTTCTAAAGAGATATGACAGAAGTAAAGTTGAAGGTGAAAGATGAAAGCTATAAGGCAAACTTTTTTGTCCTTTTCAATGCAAAATAATGATCAACCTGTAAGAAGACAACCAAACCCTTCCAAAAAGCAGGCATGTGTTTTGACAAAAATGCTTATCTTGCTATGTTACAATATTCAAATGATATTACGAAAATCTGCAGGAAATGTGCTAAAATATGCCTGTACATGTGCTGGCTGCAGTTGGAGTCACACAAAAACTGAAAATAAATGTGAAAATTATTTATTTATTCAGTTATCTGAAAGGGACATTGCACATTAATCAACATCAAACTAAACTAATTTCTATTGGTAGTCTCTTTGCCAGATGTGAAAAGGGAAGCCTAAAAGTGATTAAAACTAAAAATGATCATAAAAATACAGACACTCCATACAAGTACAACACGTACAAAAGTAACCCACATGTTTCTGGAGAGAGGGAATCCAACCTTGGACCATCTTGCTGTGAGGCGAGAGAATTAACCACTGCAGCACTGTGACCAGAATATATACAAGACATCAACTAAAACTTTACTAGTCCACAAGGAAGATTATTTGGACACAATAGTTCGCACATCACAATATAATATAATTATAAGGAGAAAAATATAAATGGTAATAATAAATTCTAAATAAGTAGCAAACATAGCAAGAGACAGTTCGATTCAAATAAGGAAAGACTTGTGTCAAATAGAGAAAAACATACGGAGCAGAATATGCAAACTCCACACAGAAAGTTCAATATTTGAACCTTGTTGAGGTGAGAATGCTAATTAGAACTCGACAATCCTGCCAGTCTACATAAACTAGAGCTGCAGGGCCAAAGCAGAATCCTCACTGTATCATTGCACCATACGGATATACAGGGACATGTTATGTTATGTCCCTTTATGAAGACAAGAAAAAGGCTTAAGATTGTGGGCGATGGTGACAGAAGCATGACAAGCACCTACGCAAACAGAAATATAGTGTTTATACATATCCTCTGTAGGCTTCACACAAATGCTGAGTAAACTATTCAGCCGAGGGAAGCGTCTCATTAAATAAGGCCCAGTGACGCATATTGATTTCTCCCTATAGACTTCAAGACACCTATTGTTCAGGGATCTTTGCCATTAGATCTGTGCTGTCACTTCGCTCACAAACATCAATATGGAGCTCCACGGTGCATTTCCAAAAGGTTAATTACACACTTATAAGCTATTATTCTTTTAACATGCCATCCTGTCTGTCGACCTGATTGGGGTGGTACTTGGTAGTAGTAATGATAGTGATTGGTGGCCATGATGTTTAGGTCATATGTTTAATAAACAGGAGCAGTTCATTTCGCATGTGGTGTGATGCCAAGAGGAGAAGAGTATATAACACTGAACTCAAGAGTATAGTTACTTCAAAGTATGAGTAATTTAGTATGCAAACAGTAGGTATACAAATAATAACACATGAACAGCATATGGTAAGAGTAAATAAAAAATATCTCAAATACTTAATAGCTAGTATCAACATCAACTATAATATTGGATCATGCAAACCTATGCAAAAGAAATGTATATTGGAGCCTTTCTGTACAATAAATCAATTAAATAATATGGTGCGATAGGAAAGTTACACAAACATTAATACATTTTTACTACATTTTTTTGGCATTGTGGTCTTGAAACAATAATTAGTATGTAATAACTTTTACATACTGGGTAATTATAAAGATTACTCGCATTCAAGTTCAAATAGTCAGTGTAATTCAATACTACTCAGTGCAAACAATTTGTCATAATATAAGGCTATATGAGCTTACATAAACACGTAGACTGGGCCAAAGTAGTAGGAGCAGTTACTTCAGAAGTATTACTAAAAAAAAGTATTAAAATAAACATTTCTCTAGTAAATGCACTTAAATGCAAATAATTACTACTATCTATTATGATTGTCAAAAGTATTAGATACTAGATACTCATATTCACGGGGCAGAAATGAACCTTTCCTGAATAGCTTTAGAATGATCTTGAGCTGTATCAGAACAAGTATAAGAGCACATAGACTAGTACACACCTATGGACCACGATGGAACCTACCTGGACCACTGAGGGATTAAACAGATATAAGGCCACATCTCTAAAGAATGTCTAAAGAATGAGTTCTAAGTATTGAATCTATTCCTTAGAAATGTTAGTATCGTGACAATGATAACACTGCTATCTATTCATCTCATAACAGCCAAAACAGCAGCTTTTTTGGGCGAGAATAGAGGAAGTAGAGGAGGAGAGAAAGAGAGCAGCAGAAAGTGGGAACAAACAGAGCGTTCCATTGAGGTCGGGTCCACAGACACATCATTGAGTGTGACGCGATGATTCATGTCAGTGGCCGCAGTCTTCATACAAGTGTCCCCAGCCAAGCTCTCATCACTCACACCCACACGACAGCCAAACTTCCTCTAGGACACTGCAGTCAAGATAACAGGTATTCAACTCAAAATGTGACAAGCACTTGAACCAGGTATTGGTCATGACCACTGGATTTCAGTTGCTGCATTAAATATGGATTATGTGATTTTCAAACCGAGGTACATATGGGTAGTATGGGTGGTAGGTAGCAAATTATTATAGTCCAGTATAGGCAATCTTGTACAGTTCTGATCTGACAAGATGGCAAGTAATTTTATCAAAAAAGTTATAAATAAATGATTGATTTTGCATAGTTTATTTTTTATTATTATAATTATTATTTTTTATTATTGTTTTTTGTTTGTTTTTTTTTTTGTATGACCTGGTTGACCAATGGTTACATTATATTTGGTTCTCAAACCTTTCTGGTGAAAACTTGGTTGAATCCAGGGAGAGGATCAAGAATGTTTCATAGAATATTACTGAATGTATCTCTTAAACCCTAATCTCCATGAAGACAAGCAGGTAACAGGTCAGATCTGTTGAGAGGATGCATGTTTTTCAAGGTTTTGTTTGTTAGTTTCTTTGTTTATTGCTGTAAAAATGTATCTAACTGAATAAATGTAAAATAGATATACTGTGGAACATTTCAGGCACAGCAATAACATGTCCACGGAGATAATAAGGAGATGGTAATTCTAGTTTAGATATAATACATAGGTTTTCTCCAGTTCTTGTTATATCCTGTTTTAATTAATTTATTGTCATTTGCTTAGTGTCCTTGCTATGACCTCACTATAGTCTTGATCATTGTTTAAGTCCTGGTTCAGTCCTGGTTCAGTTCTAGTTCAGTCCTAGTTCAGTCCTGTTTAAATCCTGGTTAAGCCCAAGCTCAGTCCTGGATCCATCATGTCACTGCACGCATGCACACTGCCTGCAGGCTCCCACTCTGCTCTCAGGTATTCCAACCACACGGCCACTTAAGGGGACTTCAATTACTTCATAACACAAATCCACTACAGAATATCAGTTGTCCTTGTCACTACAATGCTTGAAAATGTAATGAATACCTTTAGTGCCAAGGTCGGAGTAAGTTTATCCATTAGCGAGCCGTAATATTGACAAGGCTTGGCTCTGTGGGTCCAAAGCAGAGCGTAATGTTGTATAGTCGTAACGTTGGCCGACAGACAGGGGGTAGTATGTCAATGTGAGGTGCTTACAGGCCGATAAAGGCTGCTGTTCCAATTCCTACAGGCAGCCAGTGATGGACAGCGCACAGGGAGAGACAGAGGGAGAGACAGAGAGGGAGAGGAAAGACAGGGGAACAAGAGCGGGAGAGTAGTGCCAAAGCTAATACAATTTTAAACAGTGTGGTATGAATGGGGAAGCTACACAGGAAAGAAAACTGCAGTACTACCCATCTATGTAGTAACTGTAGCCAACAAAGTAAGAACAATACTTGTAAATATGCATCCAGTTAGTATAACGAAATTATATGTTATTACAGAAAACCTCTTCGTACTGGAGCTGTAGTACTTTTTTGAAACATACATTTTTATAATGGTTTTCTGGCTTTCCTTTGATATTTCTGAAGGACTTGACTTGAAATTCTATACAGATTTATAAGAACACATGAACTGTATTGAAAAAAAATCTTGAGTCAAACTTATTTCTAATCTTTGCATGAATGTGGTGTGATAATACAAAATTAAGCTATTGTCTGTTTTTTGTTAAAACTGTGCCAAACAGTGGATAGACTTCACAACCAGTTACAGTCTTGAAAAAAGTCAAATCAATTTCACCCAAGTTAAAGTCCTATGAATATTTGTTTCTTGTCTAATAAGTGGAACAGACTAAACAATAATGATGTCATGCTTTTCTATAGCTTTAGAGTTACTTGTACCTATATGTGTTGAACCAGCCCAGAGAAAATAGATGTATTCAGTGCGGAGTGCAGGTGTAGGGGAGCCAGGGTGGGGGCGGAGGAGCTTATAGTACAAAGTCTGTCTGCGCTATGAGGGGTCTGCATTTTGTATAGGCTGGAGCAGCTGCTTTCTGCATGAGAGGCACAAGCGCATTGGAGTCAGGCAACTGAGGACCGAGAGGAAACTGGACAGGACTATTTTATATCACTCACTAAAGCACACCAGGAGTCTACAACAACTGCCCACTAAACAGCATAAATCGGAAGGTAAATCTAGAGCAGAAACCCAGGCTAATGTGTTCAAATGTCACCAAATGCACTTCCAAAAAAACTCACAAAGGGAAGTAGTGGATCTAATCTAAATCTTAAGGAGAATTGTCAAAGCTCAAAGCATGTTCAACGTATATTTAGTCTATGCCCTTTCTCAGAATTGTGGAAGAGAATGCAGAGGCTGTCAAAAATAATTATTATAAAATTACGTTTTTTAAAGGCTAAAAGATGGGCAAAGTAGGTACTCTATAAGATATGAGCTGCGCACGGACGCGCCACAGACTTTGGCAAAGGTGTGAGGATGAACCTCTCTCCTGGATATGCGGGAGCCACATGGAGACTGAGCGGTAACAGGGAAAGTGCGTTATCCACGAATCACACTGTGGATACAACTCTTAAAGCGACACGCAGACTGTGACTTTAAAATACTGGAGAGTGGAGCTGGCACGTTTGAAGGCTGAGATGTAAAATGTGTCTGACAGCTCCGTTTGAGAGAGGCAATCCCATGTGGATCCAGATCCGTGTCAAACACGCTGCAATACAAAACTTCCCTAGCCCCTTTTTATGTTAATATCCTTAAACAGAAATGCTGGCACCTCACGAGCAACATTCAGACGGTTTAATCAGAACAGCAATGTCCTTACTGATTTGTTCCTGAAGGTACAGCACAAGTACAACGCGAGTCCCGAGTCTCCCGGTAGTTTTAACCTTCGCAGTACATGTGCTCGTTAAAACGGTGGAGAAATGCGGGAATGAGCTCGTGATGGAATCAGAAAATAGAGATAATTTATAAAAGCTCACGTCCAAAATGACTGAATTTTGAACATTTCCTCTCGGGGACAACGTGGTCCAAACGGGCAGGTTCGCCCGAGTGCGCAGAGCGACCATGGCGCAGCGAGAGCAGGTGCAGCACACCTCCTGTCACCTGGATGGTGCAGTGGCAAACTCCGGGCAGCGCGTGGACAAACCGCCCGCCCGCACGCTGCCTCGGTCCGAGGAGAGTCCACTGACGCCCCGGGAGCAGCCCGTGGTCCTTACCTGTAATCTGTGCAGATAGATCCACTTCACAGCCGCAGCCGCATCGACACTGCGGAAAGAGGCACGTCCAGAGCAGTCCCCAACTCCGCACGCTCCCCAAAACACGCAAGATCAAAATAAACGGTAAATCCGGATAAAACAGCTAGTCCAGTTTAAATCCCCGGTCCAAGTAGAGTAAGAAGAAGGCGGATCCTGTTCGGGACTTCCAGCAGCATCCCCCGCTCAGCAGGACCGTAGCACGCCGCTCTGAGTACCCTGAAAGCCGGTAGCTGAACCTCCCATTCCCCGGTGAGGACGCACTTGGTATGCCGTTGGAAAAGCCGCTGCGCCGTACACGGGATAGGCTACCGCAGGAGGAGGCAGTGCCCGGGAGCGTGTACGATGTGACTCAGTGCGGTGCTCTCGCTCAACTGAGGTGGAGAGAGTGCTGCAGCAGAGTGCAAAAGACGGGGGGCGGGGAGGCGGAGGAGGGAGGGGGGCGAGGAGAAGACAAGAGCGCCCAGGAGTTAGGAGCTTTCAACGGGACTTGGGATGGCGCTGAGCCCGCTGAAAACGGCCACAAGAGGAGCACGGGTCTGTAGCTGGCCGCAGTAGCACACCGGAGGCGATTGGCTGCAGCATGGGCTCGGTTTGGGTTGGGTCAAGTCCTTGGCAACTACCCTAAAGAGTCTTATTCAGCATTACTGTCGACTGGAGCGTTAAAATGCCCATTTAAACCCTTTACAAATGCCTAAATGTTTCTGTAATATGTTACTCGGGTATGATTTTTTTTATTTTTTTTTAAGTTTCAATTTATAGGCCTACTTATGTGATGTAGTTTAGGGCTTGTATTAAAAAAATCATTATCATTAATCTAGAAATGTTTTATACTTACAGTGTTTGATATATATTTTATTTATTGTATTCTACTTGTACATAGGCTATACAAATCTGTAGCCTAAAATCGTGCCTTGTTCAACTATTTTTTGTACTTCATTTTGTCATTTGACTTTGAACAATATCATCGACTTTTAAGGTTAAGTTATCCCCTGCCAAAAAACTCTAAATGAAGATAAAACTGAATGAAAATGACATCCTAAAGTCAAAGGGGTGTCGCTACACAAAAGCACTACAATAGGAGGGTGAAAGCATCAGATCACGCGTTTTGAATCTAATCTGGGGATCATTTAAAGATAGAGATTAAGCAACACGGGAGCGTAATTAGGACACTCGCATAGTTACAGGGGATTAAAAATCTGCATTTTTGTCCTTTGATGATCTTTTAACACAATTCACTAGTGTATACCCCTCCCACTTTATGTAATTAATATGCCTAAAATCTCATTATGTAACCATGCTCCTAATGAATAAGTGTTAATAAGGGCAGATATGTTATATTAATGTTCTCTGTTTACCTAAAGGACAAAAAGTGCTGCCATTATCCAAATTATCCCATATGCTGCAGTGTTTTAGCCTGCCCTATAGTATGCCCCTATCGTTGTTTAAATTCTACTGCATAAATAAGGATATAACGCACATTTTTAAAGTGTGTTATTGTGAATATCTTGTACTGTCATGCTGTAATGTCTATATGTCACTATCTGCTTTTGTCTGTTTTATGTGAGGCGACCAGATCTATAAATTAGCTCTTGTCTAGATGGCCTGTGGATACGGCATAGGTTGCTATTGTAAATATAACAACGCCCTCTGTTTTGTCCCTTTTAAATAAAGGAATAATAATAAATATAATTGTACCTTGCAGGAAATTGGTCTTCTCCATTTGACCCATTGTTCAGTGATGCAGGGGTTACAGCCAGGAGCAGGGTGCATTAGCTGGAATCCAAAGCTTTAAAAAAAACAAGCGAGCATTCTAATGAAATCCCACCAAAAACCACAAATTATGCCTAAAACAAACAAAGTTGTGTTGCTTTTCATCGTCTATAATATATCCCTTTCAGATAGGTTGCAGATGGGAGCCAGTATGTTTGAGTAAGTACTTTTATTTTACGTTTTAAGTTGATAAGAAAATATTTCTTAACTTTATTTTAATAACTATTTTTTCTGCTGGCCAGCTACCAGAAAGAGGATGAATAAAAGTAATTCTGACACCTATGGGATGTTGTGTTGTCTGAACTGAAGCCAACATTATTTAAAACAAAATGGATCACGTTAATGATACAACAGTTTTGCACAATTTTAGGTTTTAACTCTACCATTCTTGGGTCTTGTGAGGATGCACCAGGTTTGCTCTCGCTGCAGTCTTCTCTCCTCCTCTTCCTCTCTCTTTTCTGTGTCTTCCTCTTTCTCGTCTCTTCATCTTGGTCTTTCTCTCTCTCTCCTCGTCCTCCTCCGCCTCCTCTCCGGCTGCATGTCATTCCCAGGGTGGACCGCCGCTTTGAAACACTGCATCAGAGCCCCACCTACAGGCCAGACAAAACGCACATCACACATCTATAGACGCACCAAAAGCCACTGCAAGCACTTTTACGCCACCTGCGCAGCTACAGCGGATCGCATACAATAAGGTGGATTATAAAGCACGATTTGCACCAGGTAAGAACAGTATATGCAAAAATACTGCCAAAATAAGCAACAACATAAGGCAGGCTCCTACTGTTTGGCTGGAAGTAATATAGTGTCCAGTAACATTAATTAATTATCCCTTCTGACGCTAAAACAATGCAAACATTATCATGACAAATGTTGCTAACTGCCAAAATACTAATTTATCTCAAGGATTAACAAAAATGTACTATTGTAAAGATGGTTTAAGCATGCTTTTCTGTGTATTACCTTAACAAATGACAACGTCTGCTTATCTTTACTGTCGGCAGGTATCAAATTGATTAAAAATTGGGATATTTCTGGGATAAAACTGGGACAAATCTATTGTTTTGTATAAATTTGCAGGGACAGAGGGCACAGGGCTCGAAACTGGGACGTCTGGTCAACCTAAAAGGCATTTTAATGTGAAAAGAGACTCAAGATAGCGAAAACAAATGCTGCTAAACCTGCGCTATAGCTTGGTTAATGTTAGCTAAGAAGGCTATTATCCATAAAATTAAAATAATAATATGGAATAAATGCGTAAAGTTTTAATAGGCTGGACATGTTATACTTTACTTTGTATATTTTTGTCAGTAATTATAAGAGAAAATGATCACTTAACGTCACAGAAGTCCGTAGCTACTTAGACAAACTTCAACAGTCCGCTGCATTTTAGCGCAGGTGAGTCACGTGATCGCGCCCACCTTTCTAGGATAATACACATAAATTGGTAAATATTTCTAAATAGCGTTTTTATGCATATTCATACACAGGTTTTTAATATGCGCTCCATCAAATATTAATTATATTTTATCACTGCCTTTATTCCTGGCCTAGCCTACTGGTTATGAGAATTGGTTTACTTTTTTGTTTGTAGACTTGATTTGGTCCAGTTCTAGTCCTGGTTTAGCTTATGGGGCGCAAGTCAAGACTTTGGTGCAAGTAAAAACACACACTAATTTGGTTTAGCCCCGATTTAGTCTTGTTTTTTGTTATAACATTTACATTTAACATATCATACTAGAATACAACTTTACACATGATGCAACAATAATCAAAATATTGTAAAATCATATCATCCCATGTTTCACAATAGGATACCTACTATGGTATTCACAGTCTTACAATACATAACATAAAACAAGCGCTGCTGCTTAAATGCATTGTTTTGTTGCAGCACCAGCTAAAATCAGAAGGAACTACATCGACCATGATTCTTTGCTACATTTAAGTGCAGATAACACAAAGAAATAACTATTATTAGTGCTTTTATATCTTAATTATTTGGAATAATAGTCCCAAAAGCTTGTCAATGCATCTCAAAAGGAAAAAGCAGCATATTATCCATATCTCTGTTAGTCTCTTTAAAACATCTTGTTAAGCTTTTTCTGTGCAGTTTCATGGTGTTACATCTCTACTATTTTCTGTCAAAAATACACATTGACTTATTGAAAAACAACAACAAAAACATTTAGGGCATTTAAGGTCAGTGTGATATTCTCTGTATGTAGGACTAGTCTTTTGTAAATCAATTCACACAATATATCATTTTGGAGGTGAACGTCGGTCGCCCACATCTGTTTGACATGCCATTGATTTTTGCATGTGTCAGAAGCATGTTCATTTATTATACTTTGGTCCTTGTCACAGACGTTTTGACGGAGCCCTTGAAGAAAGAAAATGCATAGATTTCTACCAGTGTATTGACCTAATTTAATTATTCAACACAAGCAGCGCTGAAGCTAAGTCAACAGTCTATGGACCACAATATCAGATAGCCCTCAAAGCAAAACAAATCAATAGAGCTGCTATCTACAGTGACAATAGTTTATCAAGAAGGGTCGGGATCATATGACCTCATGAAATTACTGGTAAGGGCATTGGGCTGTGTCTACATCAAGCAAGGTAAGATGCAAAGATGATAGCCCCGTTCAATTACGACCTGCTATCTCTGCTTTTCCACTGATATGAATTAATTGAAGTTAAACATTGGTTCAAAATGTCATATTACAGACAAATGATAAAAAGCTTAAAAATTATTGCTGGCCAAACATTAATCGTAGTTTTATTTGATTGTAGAAAGGGCTTCTGAGCTGGGGCGTGTCAGCTGGGATACTGAGTTAGGGATAAGGTTGTCAATAAAAAATCAAGACTTTGATACTAAATAAAACAAAACATAGTATCAAAACAAGATACGGCAGGAAAAATCATAAATTCAACAAAACCGGACGCATAATAGTTGATAAGTTGAGAGAACCTTTATTTGTCTCACAACACGGAAATTCTAGAGTTGCAACATACACTTAAAGAACACAAAGAAAACAAAAATAGGCACATCAAGATAAATACATACTAGAAAATAGGCATAATGGACTTGATCTAGGTCAGAACTTGAATAAAATCATTTGATATAACTACTACTATAGCTACTTTAGTGTTTTACTATCATGTGACACTATTTAAATGTCTGTATTGTCTCATAGGAAAAGTCATACCAAAATTTGGTGTTTGTCATATAACCTGAATGAATGAAAAGTAGAGGACAGTGTATAATGTCAAAAGTAGTTAGTTCAAAGTCAAGGTTCAATTATTGTGAATTTAAAAAGTCAGTCTTAAATTTATTTTTACAGTGACATAATGCATCTATTTGGACGACTGGAGGAAGTTGAAGTACAAGGAGGACATGCAGAATCCTGGTGAGAATATTGTCACCAAACATGTTTCTTTCTATCTCATTTTATGCTGTTTTGAATTTCTTTCATTTGTCTACTGCTTGTCTCCATGGAGATTCATCGGATTACCTGGAATGTTCCACAGTATGGCATTAAACTCAACTATTTTAGTGCATGTGTTTTAAATGCTCAAAAAGTGTAGTCTTATTGTGAGCAGAGTCATCTCTCCACAGATCTGACCTGCATTTTGGCTTGCATGGT
The DNA here is from genome assembly GCA_000787155.1 of Scartelaos histophorus. NCBI lineage: Eukaryota > Metazoa > Chordata > Actinopteri > Gobiiformes > Gobiidae > Scartelaos > Scartelaos histophorus. Next base: position 107,286 of record KN489755.1, read on the forward strand.
GGCTTGTTTCCATAGCGGTAGACAAGTAATACTGTGGAACATTTTAGGCAAAGCAGCAACATCTGAATGGAGACAAGCAGGTGGCAAACCCTCCCCCAGAAATCCTACTACAAAGTATACAAATAGAAGTTTTATGCAAGGATTACATCTAAGTATACACTCTTTTTATCTAATCTAAAACCAGACAAACACATCTTAATACACTGAGAAAACACATCCAATTTAATATATCTAAATGCAAATTAATGAATGCAAGGAGGCAGATGTTACTAAGCCAAGTCAAAATACTGTTAGCCCACTGTGTTCGCCTCTTTATTAAAATGCACTGACCAATCTCCCTTTCCGTTTGTCTTGCAAATGAGATGATGCCTGTATAGACAACATGAATAGCTTTGATGAAGCCTCCTTTCTAATGTAGTCAAGTGGGTTAGAGGGAGGAACATGTGTGTATGTGTTTGTGTGCATGTGCACGTCTGTGTTTGTGTGTGAGTGTGCGTGTAGCTCACTGCCAGCTGGTCTGGCCTTAGTTCAGCTCCTGTTTAGTTTAACTGTATGCATTTCTTTATATACACTGTAAAAAGAAACACTGATTGACTTTAGTATTATTGAGCTATTTAGAGCTTATTAATTGTATTTTATTTATTAATTAAAATTATTTATGAGACAGGGACAGTGCACAATATACATTAAGTGAGAGAGACGCACTGTGTCAGGTTGTAGCACGAGAGTTAATTTCTACCTATAGTTCCTGGTGCATGTTTTTTAGGTTTGATGGGGGACGCCGGAGTGCCTGGAGGAAACCCAGATTTAGAGATCGGATTTGATTTTTGATTTCATACTACAAAGTGAAGTACATAGCATACAAACAGACAATGAAGCAGACAGTCAAACATATAAATGTTTTAAAATAGATAATGATTAAAACAACACTGACAAAGCAATAGGGATATAACAATAACTGAACTATTGTGATATATCATCAAAGTTCTCACAATAATACCGTGGACTGTCATAATAAAGTCACAGGTCACTTACATACATTGGAAGCTAATAGTCTTTTGTTCCATTTCAATGGAGACAGCATGAAGCATGATTTCTTTGGAATTCTACAGTAATATAACACCAAGGAAAAAGTAGCATTTTAAAGTTTATCTGACTTTAAGAAGTAAGAAAATTGGCGATTAAATAAAACTAAAATTCCCATCACATTATCACATGTTTTTGGTTTAATTAAGAAAGAGGTATCTTATTAAAATCTAGAGTGTGAGCGCTTCTCTGAGTTATAATAGTAACTCAAGAGAGCCAAGTAGACTTCAAGGATGCAAAAGCTCAAAATGAAGATTTGTTTGTTACCTTCCCCTTTCAGCCAAATAGTCTTAGAAATATTGTAATGATGAACAAAAAAGTTCAAAAGTTGAATTAACAAAAGGGAAAATAACAGAGAAAATTTGCTTGGCCAGTTCTAATCCAAAACACCTTTCCTTTTAGAGCACATTTTGTAGACGAGACAGCATACAAAGTACACAGAGCTTTCGACCATGTTATAATGTTGTTCCCTCATGAAAAACATGTGAAGTGATTTTAGATGTCGTCCGTGTATATTTGAGTAATGATCTCTCCTAGGCCCTATTGAAACCTTCTTTACAGTTAGATGTAATATTCTGTGCAATGCTCAGCCCCCAAGCCTACGTCAGTCATTCTCCCACATGGTGCTTCTCCATAAATATACAAAAGCAAAATACAAAACTATACACAAAAACTTGACAAACTTGATGCAATGTGCAGTAGTATAGACCAAGACTAAACTCGGACCAAGTCTGCAACAGGACTAACCAAGTCTATCAGGAGTAAACCAGGACTAAACCAAGTATACATCAGGATTGAACCAGAACAAAACCAAGTCTAGAAGAAGATTAGATCAAGACTAATCCAGGACTAATCTAGGTCTACATCAGGACAAAACCAGGACCAAACTAGACCAGGCACTCAGTCTTCGATTCCTTTTTGCAGTGTGTATAACCCAGATCCCTGCCTGTTTCCCTTTGTGCTAACACGCTAACCCCTACACACAGATGTACATGTTTATCCTGGCCCGTGGGGAGTCAGAGATCAGCCCCTCGGTGGTCCCCCTCCCTTGGGTCCTCCCCTTTCCCCCTTTAAGTCTCAGCACACACACTGTAACCCTCATATAACAGGCATTCAACCCACATCTGTTACAGTACATCCTCATTGCTTTAGGCAGTTACTTCACGCATACAAAGTCCCTCCTCTTTCTCTCTCTCTCTATATATATACCCACGTTATGGTCAATTTACAAGTCATTTCTAGGCCTCCAATGATAATATTTATGAGCTGCCAATGGTGACGCTACGGTAGCTTGTCCGTCTTCATAAAAGTGTCTCGCCATGCCCCTCTCTCTCCCCCAATACGATTTTTCTCATTGGTTTAAATCACATTGAAAGTGTGGATATGCCAGTCTCGTCTATGATAGCTCATTTTAGTGAAGAAATCTATTAGTATGCAGCCTGGCTAATGAAGTTTTATGCGCCATATGGACACAATGAGTGACACTGTGATATGCTATTGATTTGGGTTGTAAATAGGATTTCAATTTGAGGTGTTTGGGAGTGATAAATTATATCGAAGCTGACATATGTGAGTGCCCGTAGATGGGGTGAGAGGGGGTGATGGACGGCTCTGTTGAATCTGTCGTTCAGTCATATAATTAGTTAGTTTGCATACTGATGATTTACTGCTTTGTCTGTGTGTGTCATTTGAGCACTTCCACAATATAACATGCTGGACAATATTTTATTAACCTAAAACATTTACAATAAGTTAATTCAGGTTAATTAAAAAACAACAATATCACTAATGCGATCACATTTTTTCAATATATATTTTATTATAATTATTAGGGATGCATGATATAATACTGGTATCGGATATCTGCGTCAGTATTGAGCATTTTGATGGACTGGTTATCACTCCCAAAGTTGATATCCTATTTTGGTCTATAAAATGGTATAATCAAATGTTGGCCCAAAACACCATGTTATATTGAACTCAAAGCTGTTTTGTAATTATTTTATATAAGTAATAAATAAGTTACAAAACATTTAAATAATTGTTTCCTATATGCCATTTGTGTTAAAAGGAAATAATCACATTTTCAATCGCTACACTGGTATTGGTTGATATTGGCAGATACTTAAAGTTCTAGTATCAACTTTATTGGAGCATAAAAAGCCTGATCTGTGCATCCTTAATAATTATGCATTTTATGTACATAGCTACTTTTTTCACAATGAAAATTATTTACATTTCATTATTCATTCACTTCACTGCAGCTGCCCTGGGGTAGACAGAAGCCAATTTGCACCTTTGGTTCATTTGACTACTAACCTCCCCCCCAATATGGGTGAAGTGTTTTGCCTAAAGAAACAACCACAAACTGATACCCACTGTGACATTTGACATATTCGCCAAGTCTCTCATATGATTGCCAACTGGGCACAACCCCTGCTTTTCTTTGGGGAGCAGACATCCTCAACCTTCTCAGGATGTTCTCTCCAAGTACTGCAAGTTACCCTACAATGAAAAGGTTGCTAGTTAGATTCCACTGAGACCCTATTCCTTTTATAGTAGTGTTTCTGGGCAAAAAAACACACCTCTTTACTTGCTACATGCCTGGTTCTGACAGGAAGGGCATCTGGGGTAACCTGCCAAATCAGTAAAAAGGCTTGGGTGTGGTGATCTCTTAAAGAGGGAAAAATACATCAGAATTACATCAGAACTAAATCATGATCCTTGGTTAGAATAGAGCTTAGATGTTACTTACTTCATTCTGTTGTAGCATTTATATTTCCTGTTACCTCACTCAGTTTTGTGTGAATATTTTCTAACCCATTGTACATCTCTAGTTGTCTGTTCAGTTCCATGTGTTTAGTCATTCGTGCATTATTATCTCCTGTCAGGCGAGCATCTGTCTGTCTGTCCCTTTGCCGTGTGATGCTCCATAAGCTCCAGGTGAGGCCACGATCTGCCAGCTTCTCCCTCCTGAGATCCAAGTCCACAGAGATCCAACCTCACACCCGTCCTCCTTTCATCCTCTTCTCCTCCTTTCCTCTCCTGTTCTCATCCTCCTCATCTCCTCTTCTCATCTCCTCTTCTCATCTCCTCTTCTCATCTCCTCCTTTTTCTCTCCTCTTCTCTCCTGCTCCCCTCCTGCTTTCCTCTCTTCCTCCTCCATTTCCTCCTCCTCCTCCTCCTCCTCTCCTCTCTGGGAAGTTCAAACAGCAGATGGTCAGATGCCCTGCAAAAGTTGAGAGGTAAATGATTTATTATATTGTTATTGTTTTTAGTTAAATTATTTAAAATACACAAAAATCACTGTATCACTATTTTAAATACTATGATTTTTCAGATGCTGTTTCATTCAAACAACTTGTGTGATGTAATATGGAAGATAATTTGTTCCATTTGATGTCGAATTTTTAAATGAATTTCTCACTTTGAATTTTTTAACTCTCGAAATCGCCCGTGCGCTCGTCATTGTCCATGCGCTCACCATAGCAAGAGCAAATAAGTGGGTGAGCTTAAACTTTTGACTGGTGGTGTATGTTGTCACTGAAATATATCATAGCAAAACTGTGAAAGTTTAGAAATATCGGGCCACACAGTTAAAGATAAAACTGAGTCATTTCTAATCTATGTTTTTATATTGCAGTAAGGCGTGGGTTGAGGTTAGAAACCCCATCTACCTATTTTGGTCTGTTTCTCAATCAGAGCCAAGTGACAGATGACCCCCTCCATGCAGACAGTATGTTCTAAAGCCAGAGACTGTCCAAACCAAAGGTAAAAGTGAGAGGCAAGTGTCCAAACTGCAGAGCAATATGCAAAAAACCCCACTGCACCAACGGCGTCCATGCATACTCAGCACCTCCACCTAGGAAGCCAGATGTTAAGGGGAAACCTGATTAAATCCACTGCTCTGGACCCTCTCCAAAACTAAAGTCAGATTTGATTCTCAGAGCAGTGACCAAAACCACACATTTAGATGAGTAATGGGACTTTCCTGCCACATCAGTATGGCTCAGATTAACCGAAATCTGAAATCAAAGGGACAAATATCAAACAAAGATCTGTGATTACATTTCTACAAGAGCTAAATCCCAACAAAAGACAAAATAAATCTGCACGTGGAAATCAAAGCAGGCTGCCCCGAGAATAGTGACCAGCACCACACGGCATTATGTCATAGAGTTAAGCTCCTTCCTGCCACAAAACTGTTGACGTGGTAACTAACAAATAAAGTTTGTTTAAAATGTTCCAAACAAAAGCCTAGAAGCCATATGTTCAGTGACAAATACAAAAGAAGCCCTTTTAGTTGGATTGATTTGATGATGGGGAATGAAGATTGCACAGGGAAGCATGCACCACGTCACTATACACATTATTTGTCCTTGTGTTTATAAAAGGACAGGAAATTGGACTACTTTTTTTTGGCCCTGGATCCACAAATTTGCTAATTCTTATGATTTACATTACGACCTTTCAGCTCACAAAAAATGCTTTTGTGTTCAGAAATCCAACTATTTTTTGAAGAAAAATAATTAACCTTGTTCTGTTTGCGCTGACTTGCTGAATTTGAACTTTTTCATTACAGAGATATTAAGTGCAAACCAGGACAAAGCCTCTGCAGTTTGACAGTTACAAGAATGTATTTGCCAACACTATGGAATTAATATTGTTGTTTATTGCTAAAAAAGCACATGCATTCTTACTATGAGCAACATACCTCTCCACAGATCTGACCTGAACCTGGCCTGGTGGCATCATATACTTGTGTCCATAGAGATATGTACATGTAGATGTAATACCCTACTGTGGACAAAGAAATAACATCTCCATGGAGACAATAGACATAGTGCACCTTCACTGCTTGTGGAGCGGAAGAAAAAGTGTAACATTTTTGAATGGGGCAAATTTTGCTTTTATTTATAGCTGTTTGCTTGATCTGCTCAAATATTCATACAAATTATTAAATGCCAAAATATGTTATGTTGAGTTTCCTTGACATGAATATTATATTTATTTTTTTTCTATTTGGAAATAACACATATTATATAAACAAAATTCTTCCAGTTCAAATATAATATATTTCCCTTTTTCTTAAATGGGCTTCTCCTTTAGACGAGAAGATTTCAACACAAACGTGCTCTGGCACTGTACTTTTACACTTTAGCGTTCCTCCATAATCCACATTTATGAGCAGGTTTACAGCCTTATGTTTTGTCTTGTAGGTGCCATCGTCTCCAAATCTTTCCACTCCTAATTTTCTAATGAACTGCTCGCTTTTAACAAGATGCTCTGAGCTTGTAATTTGCTTTATTAGGTCTTGATACACAATAAAAACGTCTGAAGAAGTGAATATATATAGCAACTCTTTACAAGTAGTTTATAAATACAAACAAGTTTAGAGCACTCCTGTCACAGTGAATCTTAAATTATGGAGATGTTTAAGTGCGATTATCAGATTTCAGAACTTTGAGCAAAAGGAAATGTGAAAAATTAATGATGTTCCAGTTTCATGGTTAATGTTTTGACAGCCAAGTTGTAAATCTCCATAAAAGATTATGCTGTGGATTTGAAATAACAAACATTTAGTCAAGAAACCTGAGGAATCTGTAAGAGTACGTCCTTGGCATCTAATCTGTATTCAGTTGCACCATGATGATACATTATGAGCCACGGAAAGGAAGAGCAACGCAAAACATCACACACACAAATGTTTTTTTCACTCTAATTGATTGAACACACGGGGAACACATTTACATTTCAGATTGATCATTGTCTCTGCAGTTTAGCGGAGGAAAATGAGGAGTGAATGAGCTAATTACGGTAGCTGCTAGAATGAACGTGTGTCATAAAATTGCAATATGATTTGGTATTTGTCAGGCATGTGTCGTGATAAGGTGCTTTAAAGGTCCAATATTACGCAAAACTGAGAAGTTGTGAATTTGAAACCATGTTATAATGTTATAAACATATGTGGAGTTGTGTTTTGTTTCATTCACACATGTTTGAGTAATCCTGCATTATTAGTCTGTCTGCATCTTCAAAGCTTAATATGCTCTGTTCCACCTTGTGATGTCATGCAGTGGCAGTTTCCAAGTTAACAGCTTTACCTTTTACCTTTAGGTCAGTAGAGATTTTCAGTCCCAGGGCTGAAATTATCCAAATGATTCTGGTGATATGGAGGATGTTTGTGTTATACTTGCGTGAATGAAACAAAACACATCTCCAGGTCTGTTTGCAGGGAGGAAACAACATTATAACATAAATCAGAAAACTTTAATATATTTATATGAGAGGTTTTCAAATTGTGGTGTAGACATTAATAGTGCTATGCAGGATTCTTTTGATGGTATAAAGAGATAATTCTTATTTTTTTTATGTAAAGTCAGTTTTATTTGAAATTTGCTGTTTGTCAGTTTGTCCGATGATGTTTGAAATTTAAAGTGACTATTCTGGTTTTGGATTTTTTATATATTTTGATTCTTTTTCCAGTCTTATATAATGCCCTATAAATCTATGTTTTGGAATTCTTGAGGACACAACAAAGGTATTATTGTTGGATTTCAGAAGCTCATGTCATCAACATTCCCTGGGGGTGTGATGCTAGCTGTAGGCACTACTCAGTCTGAAGCTCTGTGATTTGAGGTAGCTTTATTCTAACAGAATCTGACCAGAAAGAACTGATTTAACTACAACAAATGAGCTGATTTGAGCTGTTAAACAAGTTTGTCACGCATAAAAATCTAAAGTCCTTTACCTTTAACTCCTTTACCTTTGGACTATGTTAAAACTTTTTTGATGGTGTTTGCTAATGTGTGCATTGTGTTTCCATGGTAACTACATGTAGAACAGCGTGATGTCAATGAAACATATCATGAGGCAACATTATTTAAAACAGAACTATATTATATTATGAAGAACTGAAATACTACCCCTATGTCTCATAATATTTGTGTATATCTCTTTTCTTGTATGTATGTTGATAATAATTTGATTGTAATTCATTAATTTGTATGTATATATATATATGCAATAAATCTGATTAAAAAAGGAAAAAAACAGGGGTACAGCTAAAATCATTATAAAATGCTAAAATTATCTATTTCATAATTTGTAAATTGACTTTTGGATATACAGCACAAATACTTCCCCCCTCTGGCAGTATGAGATCACCACATTAGATACTAAAAAACAACAGCAGAGTAGAGTGGGAATCTATCCGTGAACTCAAGAGATAAGAAACAACTGTTCAACTTACCACGCCACGTAACCATCTCTGCTCTTATTTAGTCCCATTTTGTTTTGCTTCGCTCATTCTAATCCATTACCATCATTATCAGTGCGTAATTGGACTCTCTCATTCATTTTGCATGGGGAGATTTTTGACTGTGCGCCCGCTGCATTTGTCGACAAACAAGTGAACAATTTGGCACTGAGACAAACCACTGTTTGGATGTTTGTATTCTGCCCCTCTCCAACTCTAAAGTAGACAAGACAGAGAATCACATCACAATAATCCCACAGTAGACAATAACAACTGCTATAGAGCTCTGTGGAAGAGACACTATGCATTATAGGACTTTGATTCTGATTTCTGTTGCTTTTTGGTCGAGGGTCCATCACCTGCTTGTTTCTATGGAGATGTCATTGCTCTACTTGGAATGTTCCACAGTGTAACATCAAACTGCTCTACCTTACATTTATTTATTATTAGACAATAATACCTTCCTGTTATTGACCTGTAACTTGGTCTGGTTTGGTCTCCATGAAGATAGAAAGTTTTAAACAACACTGCGAAACATTCCAGACAAAGCAATAACATCTCCATGAAGAAAAACATTTGTCGGACCCTCCATCAGAAAAGTTACACAATGCATCTTTAAGGGTTTGGTCCACAAATTTGCTAATTCTTACATTTCCTACATTATGACATCAAGTCATTTCAACTCACAAAAACATGCTTTTGTGTTGAGTAATCCCACCAGTTTTTGAAGCCACCATAGAAAAATTATTTCTCTCTAACTCTGAAATAAACAAGACAGAGAATCACATTACAATAATCCCACAGTAGATAATGACAACTGCTTCTGCGCTCTCTGGAGGAGACACTACACATTATAGGACTTTGATATACAAAAGCTGAGATAAACTATCACAAGAGTACCACAGTGTCATACAGTTAAGATCCTTCCTGCCATTAGACTGAATATATAAATGGACATAGCTAACCTGTGAGCCGCCTTGTTCTAAATGGGAAGTGTCGCCAATTGACTTTACACTGAAAAGCTCATTTTGGTCTTAAAATGTTTGTATTAACACACTCTAGATGATCCTTTTTATTTTGCTATTTTGGACATAAATAAGTTCTTATTCCTAATACAGAACTACACTCCAAATTTGCCCCATAACAGCCAACCTTGAGCTTCATTTGACTGGAGCCGAATGCTTTGGTTTACAGTCTATGTTCCTGCCACATAAATGAATTAATGGTTGACATGGTAGCTAACAAATAAAGTGTGTTAAAAATGGCTTAAAAATAAAAGTCTTTATGCCATATGTTCAGTGAATATAAAAAAAATAGATCTTTATTTCGACTGATTCTTTCTCAATGCATTTATTAAGGTTGGGAATCACGGGGTCCCTCAAGATTCAATACATTACACAATTCAAGGCTCTCGTTATATCACAATATACGATGCGATAATCGATATCGACACCTTCCTAAAATAATCGCATAAGTCATTTTTTCAGGTTTTTCGGGAAACACAAAAAACTCCCCCCAAAATTGAAATTATGGCATTTTTTTGCTTAAGGAAAACTTAGGCAAAAAGTGACTTAGGCGATTATTTTAGGAAGGTGACGATATATTACCTTGATAAATACTCTTAGCGATACAGCAGCCCATGATAACAATACTGTATCACTAAATATGTTATCACAATATATAGATATGTCAATATTTTTGCACATCCCCTGTGTTTATAATAGAAAGGAAATTTTAGCAGGGGCCTGGATCCACAGTTTTTGTAATTCTTATGATTTATATTATTAAGTCTCCTTTCAACTCACAAAAACATTCTTGTGTGTCGAGTAATCCCACTACTTTTTGAAACAACCATAAAAAAACACAACAGACAAAACAGAAAATCACATTGCAATAATCTCACAATAGACAATAACAACCGCTATGGCGCTCTGTGGAGGAGACACAACACATTATAGGACTTTGATTTTCCAAATGCTAAGCCGAAATATCACAAGGGTTTTTTCGAGGATGCTAAAAGATTCAATAGATGCAGCTTGTGTTGTTGTATGTCGCAGTCACAGCTCTCAAGGAAATCCGATGTTTCTTTGAGCGCACTGGTCCGGCCTCTGCTCTGCTTTTGATAATCCCTCATTGGATCTTTTGTGCCACACTTGTTGGAATAGTAATGCTCCTTAATCCCCTTTTTGCAAAACTTGTGATGTTTTTTAGAATAGAAAATGCAACACAAAACTGGCAGCATAAAGAAAATATGACCGAAATATACTCAAAACATAGCACCATAATCGTGGGTGTATTAGTACAAGTGAAATGACTTGAATTAAGAACATGTTATATTGATTTGAGTAAATTTTACAAGTCAAATGAGCAACTAGTGGAAGCCTTTTTGTACTTGAAATAGGAAAATACAGCAAGTTACACTGAAAATAAGAAAAGCAACAACTCTGTACGTAGAGATTGATCATATGTTGTTTGAATTAAGAAAAAATACTTGTCATTGGTAGATATTTTTACTTGTCAACTGAAATCTTCTCAAATCAAGTTAAATCTTAATTTGAGTAAATGGAACTTAGTCAGATATTACTTTTTGCGGTGTAGAAATAGGGATGTCAAGATAATTTGGTAAAATCAGATCTATTATGCAAAATCGACTGTTCAGAGCCATGTTATAGCTGTTTCCTCTTACCATTTACTCACCCAGAGTCGTATCTGGAGTGATTCACGCAGGTTTGAGTCATCATGAATCGCTTATTTTCAAGATGCAATTTTGCAGATCAACCCGTTTTCACCACCACCGGCATACGCCCACTGCTCCGTACTTACTCCATCCATTTTCTTCCTCTTATCGGGGGACTGGTCGTAAGGGCAGCAGTCTAAGCAGAGCCTCCTTAGATTTCTTTCACCCCAGACACTTCCTCCATCTCCTCTCCTTCTCTGTTCACTGTTCATACTCCTAGGATAAAGCAGCATTGCATAGTTATTCTTATAACAAATGAAACAAAAAAGCTGCTTCTTGATAGCTTCATTTGCAGCTACCCATTGGAGGTGCTGATAGCGGCACGGCTCTATGTTGTGAAGATGTTTACGGTGATGTCAGCTCCAACAGGGAACAGCAGTTTTCTAATGCTGAAGCTTGAGGACCTGTTTCATTGAGCCGTTTTATATGAATTGACTCATTGGTACAAGCACAAAAGGTCTTCAGTAATAGATTATATTGATTACTAAGGTCACAATGTAATGGTAGCAGGTATTACATTTGTATGTCTCATTAACTTTATCATTCCCAAGCTTTGATTTTATAAAGCTTGTCACAGTGAGGAATGATCATCTATGGCAGTGTTTCCAACCGGGGGTGTGGGGACCCTGGGGGGACATGAGCACTGACCAGGGGAAACTTTGAATGATTTTCAGGTTTAAGAAGGTGACATTCATTTGTATATGAATAAAAAAAGACTATGCAGTATATTTAAGCCATGTTAGAATGTTGTTACCTCATGGAGTTTGTGCGTGTTTCATTTCATTATTGTTAATATAATAGTAAGTAATAGTAAACACTGCAGATGTATTTGTAGTACTCAAATTAGGGGGAAGTGCGATTGTTTAGGGCCTACTTGGGACAAAAACTCCAAACCCGACTCTGCTCTGCTTGGCTCCATATAAATGTTGTTTTTTTGGCCATAATATTCCACAGTATGTAGAGTATCTGTCTCCATGGTCAATTATGGAGAATGGTTTCAACTTCCTATTTCTATGGAATTGTGCAGATAATGTGCCACCTCCAGAAAGTTACACCCGGTACCTTTAATGTCCAATTAGTGTACGTTCATTTGCAGTCAGAGGGTTGTGTCTTTTCCCCAGATTCTGGATCTAGCCTCATTTTTGCCCCGTCATTTTCCCTGACAGTTTGCTCAGTCACTGTGGGCCCAGAGGAGACCCGGCCTGGCATGTACTCCATACAACTTTTGTCTTGTTTTGTTTGATAACTTTCGGAGCTGTGGAAACACGGAGGGGAAATAATAAAAATGTATATGGTATTTTCTAGTTTGCGGCTGAATTTTCAGACACAACCTTTTGCCTGTCTGGGCCACAGCTCAGACTTATGTAACCTCAGAGTGGACTGCACTTGTCTCCACAGCTCCTGGTGTCTCTGCTGCTTCCTGGCCACACTTAATGGTCAAGTTATTCTAACTTTTTTATATTAAAATGCTATAGTTTGACAAAGTGTGTTTTGCTATTGTAATGTTTGTATAATTAGATTTGCTTGAGTGATTACGGATATAGAGACTTCTGGAAGTAGGTTGCATTCATAGTTGTCCTGGTTTGATCCAAGTTAAGTCCTGGGTTAGTCCTGAGGCAAATTTGTCTTTGGTCTTGTTCTGTAGTAGTCCTGGTCTAGTGACGGTCAAGACAAGTTCCAGTTTAGACTAATTTTTGATGGGTTTTTGTTTAAGTGTGAATACCCATGCAGTTGAAGTCATTTATTTATCATTAACTTTGTCCGTTTCTATTAAAGTGGGACAAAACACCTAAACTTCACTCACAACTAAATTTTAAATAGATTTGCTAAACTAGGCAGTAGATAAAGGACTAAAGGGGAGAGTGAGGGTGGGCGAGGACTATTTTCCAAGTTTAGTAGTGAAAAAAGTACATTTTAATACCTGATTCAGTCACTGTTGTTACCTATTTTAGTTTTGCATTGGTGCTTTAATTCTTGACTTGAATTTTTACGTCAATCCTCATTTACATATTTAGCCTGATAAAAATGGTAAGATTGCTGAAATTATTTGCAGTTTGATCCCTGCTCCCACCTGTATGCACTGTTCTTGGATTCTTGTGAGGCACGGGCTCGCTTTGCCTCTGGTCGTGTGTCTCCAGATAGTTGTTTATGGACGTGCAATTGGATAAAAATCTTCTGTTTTAAACGCTTTGAGTTCTAAACATAATATATCATAATAATACTAAACAAACATGACCATTTATCAGCTACTTTTTCACAACCTTTATTTATCTACCTTTACTGTATATTATTTTTTATGTAGACGGTGTAAAGAAGTGGACTAAGGGAGTTTGACGACACTAATAGTGTTTGGTTCCAGTCAAATGAATCTCAGTTAAAAAGGTGAATTTGGAACCAGATCCAAATTAAGAATAGGAATTGCTTAATGGATTTATGGAATACAATATTAAAATATAAACACCAGGATCATATAGAGTGAGTTAATACAAATATTTTAAGAGCAAAATGACAAGGCTCAGTGGAGCAGTTAGAGAAAAAGGAGTGACAATTTTTTATGTGACTTCAATTGGAGCAAGAGTCAATGGAGCCTGAAGAGCCCACATGGTCATTTCCTGTTTGCAACATGGCGGCTTCCAGGTTAGCTATGTTCATTTAGATGTATAGGCCATGATTTTGCCTCATATATTTGTAGGGAGGAACAGCATCTCATACACTTTCAAATTATACTGGTAACATTAAATCTCAGAGCTCCTCTCCTGTCCAACTACAGCCAGTCTGCAAAGGTCATTCCAAATAATTACCCACAATGCTTTATTCTTCTACCTCTGGTCCCACTATTTAACCTTGGTCTGTGCCCATTTACCAAAAAGCACAGAGGAGCCTTGACCAAACTGACTTTCTCAAGATTGATCCATCTTCTTCCAGACACTCCCACTCCCCCTTCCTCCTATTTTTCTCCACAGTCTCATTGTTTTCAATAAAGTGTCAAGAGCGGCCATTTTATAATCACATTTGTGACTTGGGAACTGGGATTCAGATGTAATCAATGTCTATTAGAATCACAGGCGTATTGATTGAAAGGGGAGAGATGGTGTGAGTGAGCCGCCATTTTCCCCTCTCTCTGGATACTCACACACACTGGGCATATACAGTGAAACAATATCTACGAGATAAAATGGCTTTAAAGATCCACAAAATTGACTCTTGAGAGCTTTAAGCCATCTTTTAATATTGTTACATCCTCAAAAACACAACTGGATTTGTATTTTGTTTCATTCACACATTTTGAGTAATCCTTTATTATCCGTCCGCCTGCATCTTCAAAGCTCAAAACGCTCTGTTCCACATTGTGTTGTCATAAAGTGGTAGTTTTCAAGTTAACAGCTCTTTTTTATCTTTTCTTTAGTAGAGATCTGCAATTCCAGGGCTGAAATTATCCAAATGATTGTAGCGTGTATGGAGTTTTAAAACACATTGGAGCACTTCCTGTATGACCAGATGACATCACAAGGTGGAACAAAATCTATTCCTTTTGAGAGAATAAGTCAGTCTAAATAGGATCTGTGTGTTATTCTTATGTCTTCTTAGTAGTTACTGATCTAAAGTGATTTAATAACATGTGATTAGGGCAAAGCGGTTGATTTTCATTTATATATTTTTTTAATCTAGACAAGGCAACCCGTAATCACAAGCACCAGTTGATAATAAAAAAAAAAATCTAATTTATACAAGATAATTATTGTTTAAAAGCATCAATATATCATAACTTTAAATATTTTTAACCTGATTTTCAATAGGCGTTTCAGACACTCTTCGTTGTGGATTTCCCCGTATCATCTGATGGCTCTATACTGAAATAGACATGCTTTATAATGAATGTGGGTATTAGAAATGGATTATTAATGATTAGACTGCAGGGTGTTCGTCACTGTGGCCCATCCCCAAAGCAAACACTTTTAAATAAGGTTAATCAATGACACTTTCGCTTTGGGCATGAGGCCTGGGATTAGCTCATTCCCCACAGACTGTCCATGCTAAGAGACACACAACGTTAGGAATTAACTCTCAAAGCCCATTTTTCATCCATGGTTTGTGAGTTTTGACTTTGAAAAATACGGTAAACTGATTTGTAGAGACTCAACATTGTAAATAAGAATTGTTTTTAATGTTTTGCCTGATGAAATACAGGTTAAATAAAACAAATCAAAGAATTTACCTTAAATTAACTCAAAATTATTACTCTGATGTTGATTGAAAACCTTAAATTTGAAGTGTGTACTGCAAAAAGTGGATGAACATTTGAGAAAGGACGGGTCTGTAACTTCACTTAAACTTATAAATGTAAAAAAATGCACTTTTATTAGATTTTACATAAACTGTAACATATTGTATGAATAAAATGTTTAGTATTTACAGGGTAATAATTGATTCTCTTGACAAATTCACAGGTTTTATTGCTTAATCCCACTGTGTTTTAGTGAACATTTTAAAAGCTCGTCTAGAGACTGGTGCTGCAAATTAGTCTAGTCTATAAACACTGTGATACCTGCATCAAATGACTTAATTGTTAATCCATGTTTGTATATCTGTGCCTATTAGGGATCGGACAAGGCAGAATTTCCGCGAGACGAGATACGAGACTGGGTCTAGGACAAAGAGACAGGATGAGATTTTAATATAATTGCTAATAGATAGATTTCTTGATTTTTTTTTTTTTTACTTACTTGTTTTAATACTTTTGTTTCCTTTCTAGTACTACTTTTTGGTACTGGTAAAGATATAACTCATCAACATGTAACACTTTTTTTGTCAAATCCAAATATAAAAACTTGTGAAAAAATCTCACAAGATAATTTTTCTCATGTGTGACCGAGCTTGTGAGAATTTTGTCTCACAAGATCTTGTGACATGAGATCTGGTTCCATCCCTAGTCCCTATTCAGATAAACAATGAATACAAGCAGAAGACAAATGACTGGAATAACATATTTTGACTGAGATAATTATATAGTATAGGATAAACCTTTATCTGTTTCACAGTGAGGAAATTACAATGTTGCAACACAGAGGCTAAGAACAGCAGGAAAATAGGAACATGTAATCAAAATCCAGATCGTTGTATGAAACCTGTGCTAAACTGGCTGGAGATTACCACTGACATTTCAGAAAGTAAAACTATTTCGGAGACTTCTCTTTGTAATATTGTAAAGGTTAGAGCGGTTTGTGGGAGGAGCAGGACACTGGGACCAGGCTCTTTCAGGTTCTTCTGGGATGGAGAGAATAAGATTTTGTGAAGGCTGCTCCTCACACACGAGGTGCAGACTGGTCCCAGGACAACTCATTAAGTGTGAGTCCTCTGCAGAAGAGAGAGGGAGAGAGAACGGGACACTCAGTGAGCCATACACTTAAATGTGTTGGATATGGCAACCAACTTACCCCTGGTGTTTGACCGTCTGGGTGTTTATTATTTTAATACATATTTGCCTCTGACCCCCTCTATCAGCATAATGCTTATATTGTGTTTTTAGGCGTGGCACTTTCCCCACCCTGACTCCAGGTCTTAGCTCTTAGCTAGCTTTATGACATATGGACACTTTCTTCATTCAGTTATATTTATGTATTTTTACTATACTATTACTATATTACTATATATCTATATTGTATAATTACTTGTACATATACATTTATATAATTATGCCTTACTTGTTATTTCTGCTAATCCTTTAGAATTTATTATAATAAGAGCTACTGTGAGCTACTGTGTCCAAATAATTTCCTCTTGTGGATCCATAAAGTTTGTCTAAGTCTTAAATCTACTTATACTTTACTCTACACTCAGGGGTGTTACATTACATCTGTAGCCACTGCTGTAGCCATAACCACTCACATCACATTCACACTAGGGCAGGTGATATGTCTTGCCTAAGGACACAATGACAGAGTTTGGTCTCAGAATCAATCCTGCCAACCTTTGGTTTAGTGAATCTGTGCTCTAACCTCTGAGCCACTGTCACCTCATGACACACACTGTCAGTCTGCCCCAGGGCAGCTGTGACTGGAGCTCACAGTCACCATAAGCCTTGAATGGAGAATGCCACCAATCTAAGTAGAAAAGTGTGATCCAAGAGTCTTGGATGAAAGTTTGAAAACCACAGCGATATATTACCCAAACACATTTAAGTCTGTCTGAAAAACATTTCCACATTTCCACATCTACCACCACCAGCGCGCTCAAACGTTATAGTCCCCGACGTGGATTTATGCTTCCCACTGCTCCAGAAGACACATCTCTGGGAAACGCACAAATTCAAGCAAAGAAAAGGAACCCCCATTGTTCTACAAGTGACACACACATCTGTCTGTCTGCAGCACGCACACGCCGCACGGAGATAAGAGCACACCGGCTCTACAGGAAATGGCTTATTGACTGGCCAGTGGAGGTGTTAGAAATGAAGAGGGGAGGGGAGTGGGGGGGTGTTGATTTAGTCTATACACGCAACTCTGCACACAGCACTAATGGAAGAAGTGTAGCGTTTTTGTATTGACTTATGCATACATGTAAAAGAGCACGCTGCCGACTGACGAATCCTACAGTAGCCGAGATCATTGATAAGCATTGTGTTGTTTCAGTGGAAATGACGCGAAGGATTACATTTGGTGACCGCCCTGGTCTAAAATGACTTCCGTATTGTTTGTTTATGAAGATGGCTGCAGAGACTGAATTTTGTTAATGCACTTTTGTTTGATTTGGGAATTGGAAACAGTGAGGTAATTTCTCCACTATGATTGGACACGTTTGGTAAATATTTTGTTCATTGGTGTTTATTTGCTCGGTGGGAGTTCGCAGTTGTCATTTTTTTCTTGTCTTTTCTTCCTATTTTCTTCAGCTCTATATGCAGAAATTTCAGAAGTTGACATATTTACTTTATTTATAAAAGACGCCCTACACCTACGCAAATCCACACATTTCGTGGACTGGGATCAGCACTGGACACAACACAAGAAAATATTAGATTTCTTTTCTAAGATTAGATTTTCCAGAATGTGCATGGGCCTACATCATTTTTTCCACTGCAAGATAAAACAAATGTCTTGGCAGAGTGCATGCAGTAGATTTTATTCATACATTTATTGTATTTAATTCATGCATGTTTGACTTATCCTGTATTGTTCTACATTTAAAGGTGAATTGTTTAACTTTCATCAAATGCTTTTCTCCATAAATTTGTCTGTAATGTTTCGCAGTGTGGTATTAAACCTTTCTATATTCAAGGAGACCAAACCCAACCAGATTACAGGTCAGATCTGTGGAGAGGTGACCCCGCTCACGGTCAGAATGCCTGGTTTTCTAGGTATTTTTGAGCTTTAAAACCCCCTGTAACTGAATAATTGTAAGATAGATCTGTTTAATGTCATACTGTGGAACATTCCAGGCAGAGCAGTTACATATCCATAGAAACAAGTAGGTGACATTGAGTTCACTTCAATAGAAAAGTCACAGAATGCACCTTTAAGTCTTAAGTGCTCAGAAAATTGCAGCGTTCACCTATCCCGCCTACTTTTGTATACTTCTTTGCAGTTATTCCAAAGAAACCAGGATCTAGGAAACATGTCGGGCTCAGAAATGTCACGTAACTTTGGCAGAATGTTTGTTTTTGTAGTTCTCACCCTTTATTCATATATTTAGTATGTATTTGATATATTTGATCATAGTATCAGGTGACTTCTGCAGAAAATGTTCACTATTGTTTATCTTTTAACTCGCTAATGCACAGAACATAGTAAAGACAAATAAATCTCGATAAATGTCCCCAAACTTCTTTCCACCATCTCTTTCTCTCTTCTATTCCCTCCCTCTCTCTTTCCTAACTGCTCCCATCCGTTCTGAGTCGATAGCTGAACAGAGTGAAAAAACAAAGAGAAAAGCGCCTCTTGTGTTGCTCCTTCTTTACTCAGCCTCCTGACAACTCTGCAGTCATCAATAATCAATCCCTAATCTCCCTCATCTCTCACCTTGGCCTCACCCTCTTCCTTTCTATCCTTTTGTCACACCTTTCTTCTCCCTCCCTTCTCTCACTCTCTATGGCTTCAGCTCATTCTTTTCCTCAGTCTTTCCCCCTCTCTTGTCTTTATCTTTCTGTCTTTCCTCTTGGTACCTCCCTCCTTTTCTCTCTTTCTTATTTTTGTCCCCCGTTCCATTGTCCCTCCATCTATCTCAACCCCCTTTCTCTCTCCCTATCTTGTCTCTCTCTATTCCTTATTCTCAATCCCTCTGTATCTCTTTGTTTTATTCATCTCTATCTCTTTATCTTCTTTCTTTTCATCCTTCTCTTTCTCCCTCACTGTCTCTTTCTCTCTTTTATCCTCTCAGTTCGTCACTTTCTTTCTCTCACCTCCCTCTTATTCCTTGTCTAAATCTCTCCCTCTTTCTCACCCCTCTCCTCTCCGTCTCCTCCTCTGTATCCCTCTTTCATTCCGTCTTTTTTTCATGTCGCAGAATCACAAATCGAGGACCGAGGACACCGCAGACCAGAGCTGCAAAGACAAACTCCTATATACAGGACTTTATATAAGAGCATGTGGAGGGTGCGTGCTCACATGTCCGAGCTATACATTACTATAACACTTCTGTTTTTAAAGGGAAAGGCGCTGTTATGTTTTTATTCAACATGGGTTTCATATAGAGCCTTCGATTCTTATGTCAGCACAATGTTCAAAATTATGGAATGGAAGCAAGTGGAGGCAAAATGAAGCTAACATAATATATTTAACAGTTGTATGGAGATTTTTTATTTTTTTTTAATTGTAAATGATAACATTATAGACACGCTGCAGCTTTGTAATTATGATGACCAAAACATGAATGAAAATCCATCAAATCTGGACGTGGTTGGGCTGTCAATCAAGCTAACTACACCTCTAGCGTAACTCGGTTTACGTACGATTCTTAGGCACTCCACAGACGCAAAGTGCTTAGCAAAGCGTTTGCTAAACCAATGCAGTGGTTCTTAGTGGCTTTTTTGAGCTGTAGCTTCCTCACAGTTTGATGAAACGACAGACAAGAATCCACTACCAGTTCAAAGTTAAAAAAGTCAATTTTTGAGATTGCTGAAAGGAGAAGCAAAGGGGAAAAGGAGCGAAGCCAAACGAAGGTGATTCTAGGAGATTCATTCCAGCGTCACTGAAGCAGACGAGGGTCTAAAGACTGACACGTTGGAGTTAAATTACTTCTGGACAGGAAACTTCTGCTTTTCATTGGGAAACGTACTTTATTTCCAAGAGCTTGACAGATATTTTTCAGCACAAAAGCGATATCTTGGATCTGAAAACGTGATTTTCAATGCAAAGAAAAAGTACATTTGCTGCTGCTTGTTGTATTAGTAGTTTGTTACTTGTATTTACAAGTCCTGTGCAGCAATGAAAAGTTGTTTTATAGGATAAATAATAATGCAAATCCAAACTAATCACCACAATAACTTTATTATAACTCTGAATGTCACTGCAGTTATAATAATAGTAAAAGAGAATGGTCGCAGCCGCATCAACAGCGCAGCGGCTGTAAAGGTTTTTGGCGTAAGCAGGAGACGGGAGCTGTCGGGGAGGGGGTTTCACGCATGCGCAGCATTTTCAAAAGGACAAACCATTGCTGTACTCCTCATTCTTTTGGAAAATACTCTATACAACCTTTACCTGATGAGCAGACCTAAATGCTAATGGTTTTATGCCATTAAGCAAAAAATAAGCAACAATTTGAATTTTCAAGGTACAAATCTTTCAACAGTTTTCTAATCTTAAAATAGTATTTGGGCTTCACAAAAAGTTTAATTTATGATGAAATGTGTAATATATCTGTAGATGAAGTGAAGTGCTGTTGTGGGCTTAACCTTTATGTGAGGATTTTTACAGTATAATCATATCTACCGTTACATTTTCTGCTCACACCTACTAATCTCATAGTCCCCTTACATTACATTATATATATATCCTCTTTGTAGGCTTCCTGTTAGGATAGATACCAAATTATCTCCACTGGCAGACTGTTTAAAATTAACTAGATCTGCTTTTCAGCCTTTTAAGACAGTGAAAATCCCACACAGCACCTGCAAATATCAGACGTATTTATTGTAAATCTTCAGGGCTCAGATCTGTTATAAATATAATACAAACTGTCCACACTATTTTCTGTTTATCAAAAGCTTGTGTAAACCAAAAGTTGACATTTACTTTAAAGATGGAGCCGGGTATGAAGCAAAGTTTGTTTACAAGCCCCTCTCATGAACGCTTTTATAATATGTCCCTGGGAACAGCTGTCACCTCAGTAAATACTATTTCATTTCTCTCTGAATACAAACAAGGGAAGGCAAAGTGTTTGAAATATAAGGTCCTATTTTTCTACATAATGAGATTTTGATAGAGTGACTTATAGCAATGTAAAAAATAGATAACGAAGTGGAAGAAATTGCTTTATTTTTAAACATAGCATAGTATGAAAGTGAATGAGTCACATTATGTTCTCATATAACGCTATGTTCTTTCCTCATACCTGGAGTTGGGTTTTGTTTCATTCTCACACGTTTAACGGACAAATCCTACATATTTAGGCTGAGTTCTCTGTCCCACCTTGAAGCGATGTCATGCGGTTTTACAGGAAGTGCTCCACTATGTTTTTAAACTCCATACACCTTCACTAGAATCATCTGAAGAATGTCAAACCTGGAATTGCACATTGTCTAAAAGGTGAAATGTAGCTGTTAACATGAGCTTTGTCTACATCTTCAAATTTTGAGAACAGTCCAGTAATGCAGGATTAGTCAAACATGTGAATGAATCAAAACGGGAGTCGAACTAACATGAAAAAATTGTTAATTTCAAACAGTTTACAGTTATTTCTCATTTAACTTGTGCATTCAAAGCATCCTAATTATTCTCTGTAATGAGTTCTTAAGTCCTTTTAACAACTGTCAGAGACCAGAGCGGAGTATTTCTGTGGACAACAACTAGCATGCTAACACGGACACCTGATTTTTGGACCATAAAACGCTTCATAATAAGTATAATTCATTCCATGGGGGTGTGAAGCGAACTAAAAGCACTACTGGAAGATCTGTCACTCAATTTCGACTTAATCCGAGTTTTCTTTTAACACAATCTGATCAGGAAGAGCTGATAAGAGGTGATTTGTGCTTTTAAACAAGTCTTTCACACATACAATTACAGCCTCGAGCCAACAGTTTTTCAGTCACTCTCACCTTTTTGTTGAAATAAACAGAACCAGAATCTCTTTTTTCTTGTTTCTTGAGTTTTCAGACTATATGAAAACATTTTTGGCAGTTTTTGGTCATGTGTGCATTGTGTCACCATGGTAACTGTTGACCACTCCACCAACAGAGATACATGTAGAACACCCCCACAGCCTGATGTCACTGCAGAGCATCAATAAACTGCATTTTAACACAATTAACTTAAGTGTTCGCCCATCTGGGTATAACATTACTGGCCTATAGAATGTACGAGTATAGGAAACCCAGAATATAACATTGTCAAGGGAATAGAATAGGAGTTTTGACTGGTCAGGCTTACAATGTCCATTTGCTGACTGGACCGAACTGAAAAGCTAATCTCTGCGGTCCGTTTTTAATACAGTGCTCCGTCGTCATCATAATCTGCCCTGTGTATCCAAGGGTGCTTTCAACGCGACAAGCACAAGTGGTAACAGGAAATGAGGCTAAAGAGGCACCACGCCGAACAAAGGTAAAATGTTCCCGCTCGCAATTTCCTGTCCAATATATTTATGGCTTGTTCTCAGGTCTGACAGCATTGAATAAGATTTGGGACAGTGCTGTGACGGCGCCTCCTGTTGTTTCGGCATGCGTCTGGCTGTGCAGCGTGTCCTCTTGTGATTAGACATAAAGGCTTGTCTCACTCAACACCTGTCCAGCTGCTGTGAGGGTCTGCTGCACACTGAGAGGGAACAAATGAGATGTAATAGTGTTTAGGAGGGAGCTACGTGCCATTAATAATGTATTGGATTCATGTAGCACTTTTAAAAGGTCTTATATTACACAAATTTGAGCTTTAAGACATGTTAGAATGCTGTTTCCTCCTCAGAAACCTACACTGTAAACCCGAATGCTCAAATTAATCAAAAATAATGATTTCCATTTAATAAAAAAAAATGTTAGGTGCTCTGCTTGATTATAATTTTGAATTTTTACGCATCTTCCAAAATTTGTAGGCATTAAATTAATTATTTTA
>KN489756.1:8792-34609 GCA_000787155.1 Scartelaos histophorus
AAAGAGTATAGTGCATATCTGAGTTCAGACCAGCACTGTACACATGAGCAGCGGGACGCCACGTCAAGTTGTGCGAGCCCCTGACCCAGCGGGGTGTTGACTTTTAACTATGATGTGCAGCTCGGTGTAAATAAGAGCTGTATTTGGGGTGATCTGAGGCAGTATTAGGAGCAGGAGAGTAGCTGATAAGACCTTCCCCAGGCTGGGTTTGGACACGAGGCGCATGTAGAGCAGCAGACTGACAGCACAGTGAGATCCAGCGATAGAAACCAGGGACTTGTGAGGGCGCAGATCCTTTAAAGGTGCTGCACTACGTTTTTACTGTCTTAAAAATGTGGAAAACCGAATTAATAGACTTTAAAGAGTGGTATTTTACTTCTGTGGGGTATTAACCTCTCACACACAACATAATCTGTATTTAGGGCACCATGCTTCCCTTTATTGTTTCGAAAATGGGACAGTAGCTCAGTTGGTAAAGTGTTTCTCGGTTAGAATTTCTCTCTCAACATAATAAACACACAGGTTGGTGGTTCGATTCCAGCTTCTACAGATGAATGCTGTTGTTGTGTCTGTATTAGTGATTTTAGTATTGGGAATTTCAGCTTTTTTTGGAGAGCCAGTTCCCAAATGGTTCCACAGGTCTTCTTAAATTCATTTATCACCAAAAATAATGCAAAACTGTGTGTAAAATGAAGTACCAATGTATAAATTACACTTGACATCAAATGTTTATCCTGTATATGGCTTTATTTTCCGAACACACTCAACCTTGAACACAGTGCTGTAAGTTACTGTATTTGTGAAGACTGCTCGATATGATATTTTCACCTTGGACAATCTGCACTCAGACTTTGAACTGCATATTGATAGAAATGTGTCCAAATTTTACTGCGTTTCCTGCTGCTGTCGCTCATTTTCTTACCGTTTGGCATTATTATTTATGTCTCTCTCGTGCCGTGTTCGTCTCACCGCTGTGTCTGTGAATCACATGCGACTTTCACAAAAAAAGCTAAAGAAAAAAACTAGTAAGGCACTCCAAAAAAACTAAATTGGCTCACAATGCAAAATTGGCTCCAATCATTCACTTCAAAGAGCCGGATCGTTCACAACCAACACATCACTAGTCCTTGGGCAAGACCCTTAACTGTTGTATAGAGGATTTTTCAAGGAAGGACGAGCACAGCGACTGTTTTTCCTTTTTCAAATGCTGCAGATGTGTGAAACTTCCTCCCCGACAGCTCCCGCCTCCTCTTTACACCAAAATACTTTACAGCTGCTGCACTGTTGGTTCAGCTGCTACTATTATCTTTTACTATTATCATAACTGAGTTTACACCCTCATCTGCTTCAGTGACGGCATTGCTGGAATGAGTCTTCAAGAATCTCCTTCATTTAGCTTCACTCCTTTTTCCCTTCTCTTCTTTTTGAGGTCACTGAAAGGACTTTCTTTTGCAGTGAACTGGTCATGGGTTCTTGTCATTGCAGCAAACTTTGTGCAAACTGTCAGGAAGTTACAGGTCAAAAAATCCACTAAGAACCGCCGCATTGGTTTAGTAAACAGCGTCTTGCGTCTGTGGAGTGTGTAAGAGCCGAACGTAAACCACATAATACCAGCGCGACAGTTTGATTGAACCCAACAGCCAATAGAAAACGAGGTAGCCTTGCCATTTTGATGCTCATAATGCTGACGGCTATAACAAGGGAATCTGGATAGGATTTTTTTGACGGACAAAATAATTCAGGATCTTGTAGAGCAAGAACATTTAGAGATCAAAATGACGAGGTTCACTGCAGAAGGTACAGAGAGAGGGATGACAAGAATCTAATGTAAGTCAACTGGAGCCAGGGTCAGAAGGAACTGGAGCACTTCCTGTTTGGCATGTGGTAGGTGGCATGTTAGCCATATCCATTCACAAATTGTACAAGACAAATAAACTTGCCTTGCGTTCACTGCTTTGAGTTTAAAAATGCTTTTCACAGCAGCATCACGATAACGCTAACAACTAGAATGCTAACAACACTGTTCAGGTTGTATGATTAGATGCAGACGGCACACATCGGTCTTGTTTTGACCCTGAAGACTGTCGCACACCGCGGAATAATTTGCCCAGTTTAGACCCCGATTTGCTTGTCCTCGGCTTCATCATGATTGTGTCGGTGTGACTCTGAGCTGCTCCGTCGTATCGTAAAACATCACAGCTGCAACAAGTCCAGCAGAGCAGAGTCTCAGGGTTAGACACAGTGACAGACACACTGAGGGACAAGGCGACACAGGCAACAACTGGGATAGTAATTACTTCACTCACTATGACTTGCTGTGACATTAAACTATAGTGTTCATCCATGTTTTTCTGGCTCGTATTTTCTCTGCAAATTCAGGGTTTCCAGTTCACTAAACATCCAGTTTGAAGAGTTAAATATAAACTGGAAAAAGGCGAGAGTTGGTGAAGCAGCTGCTGATTAGCAACTGGCGAGAGTCCACAGGGAGAAGTCTTTTGTTGTATAAGGGTCAGTGACATGTCATCCGCCCAACTGCAATTTCTTCAGTTAAAAAGGTTCAAATTTCATAATTCCCCACATACCTGTAGCACCTCTGACCATCTCCATGGAACCACATCATTTTTAGAGTTATTCTGCATGTGTTTTGTACTTAAAGTGTCAAATGTTCATGTGGTGCGACCGTCCGCCCTTAACTGATGATTTTTAAACTTCTTTAAATTGACTCTAAGCCTAATCAAATGTATTTTCTTTCTTTTTTGTCATATATTCTGAAGTGTTTTTTTAGAACCACATGAAATTTCATCTTTCTTGAATAGATATTTCCCCCATAATATTAAAACAAATATTGTCCGAGCATGTCCATTTTTTCAATTCTCATGTTTTCATGTTTTCAAATCTCAATCTCATGTTCATATGACTCAGAATTTAGATTAACATCCCAACCGTGTTTTAGAAAAAAAAACAATTTTAAGGTTATTCTCAGTCGTACCACATGACATTTAAGGTCGTGGCCAATTCATGTACATGAAAAACACTCAGAATGCTTCATATAAATGTCAAAAGTAGAGTTATGCACCTGATATTGTAAATTGTACATAAAACACTCAGAATGCTTCATATAAATGTCAAAAGTAGAGTTATGCACCTGATATTGTAAATATTGAAAAAGTTCAATAGAAACAAAATTTTGCAATTTGCCTCTTGAAAATCTTTATTCATCATTGACTCATATGCTAAGCACTTTATGAGCTACGTTTTATGAAATACCACAGCTTTAATCTAGTTAATTAGGACAGTGTTGAAAAGTTTTCCTTCTCAAAGTGAGTCACTTCACTGTAGACAGGAAACACCTGACGGCAGGTGCGCCACTAGGGTAACTATTTACTCAGTACAGTCCCTGCTTTGAGCCCGGGGTCCCCTGCCCCAGCAGATTTCTCTAAAACAAGTGATTTGTCCCAGTTTTTTACAAGTAATGTCCCAGGTGTCCTCATTTTGAGCAGTTTAGTACTCACAGGGTCCCTTCATTACAACATGACTCTATTTAGACGTGCCGGTTTTCTGACTCGATTTTGTATTTCTATTCTGACACGTCATTTGTTTTATTTATTTATTAATATATATATTTTTTGTTTGCGTTATTCTACCCAGGCACATCTCTCACTGTTGTTCAATGTTTTTAATCTCAACTATCAAGCGACACAAAACCGACACACATAGTGGCCAACTTCATAGTGGCCAACTTCATAGTGGCCAACTACTTAACATCCTTTATCCTTGTTGTATCCTTGTACTTTACTATCGCATTAAACCATTCACTGTGGTATCTAAACTCATAGTATGTCTTTCGTCCTTTTTCTGTACCATATGCTGTATTTAATATATTCATTTATATGGGAACGCAAAGTATAATAGGCACATACATAAATAATCTATTTGTTTGAACATCAAAGCAAACTCAGTCCTTGTTGAGTGACTGTAAAATGTGTCTACTGTCTGTCAAGTATGTACTGTGCTTTTAGCATGTTGTAATTTTACTACAGTAATATTCACTGATCTTTAATGTGCTTTGTCATGTGATGGACTCAATGCTTTTGTTCCTATGTCCTTTTTTGTTTTGCCATCAACCTGCCAGTGGGACTAGGGATGAAAATGAGCAAACTCTGGCACGTTTACATGCTGTACTAACACATGTTGATCAATGCGCACTGTCCATTTAATAAGTAAAGGTTTTATCATTATCATTAATATTATTCATGTTGGAAAAGCAGAATGTTTGTTAAATAGTAAAGCGCCGCTACTCCAACAATGAAAAAAAAAAAAATGGAGTAATGGGACCCTTGAAAAATAATGTTTATGCAGCTACTATGACAATTAGACGTCAATGAATGAATAGCAGAGAGGCCAAATATTGTCGTTTGTTCAGCTAAAATACAGAAAACCGCACTTGAACATGACCATAAGGCAAAAAATAAATAATAAAAATGGATTGGAAAAGTGGATTATGACCCACAAGTGATACAGAGTTAAATTAGAAACGTACTGGGGATTAAATGTACACTATTCTAAATGCAAATAAGTGTAAAACATGAGAAGCAGAGGTATAGTAGGTGGAGGTTTGCGGCCAGGCTCTGCTGCAGACGTGTGCTGGTCTGCAGGGAGCCCAGGGGTGGAAATGGAGGGCGATGATGAGAGCCAAACAAACAGAATGGTGAGTGGCGTGGCGGGTGCACAGAATGGACAGGGCCGGGCGCCGGGGTTAAAACAGCAGAGCCCCGGAGTGTGGTGCTCGGGCACACTCCGGCGCAGCGGCAGCAGAGCGTGAGACGTGTGCCAATGAGTCAATATTCTCCAGAGGAAACTCCACACCGACAATACCACTGCTGCAAAGGCTCTCGCCGTTTTCTGCGGGGGAATTTAAGCTATTTAGTGACATATTTCATTATACCTGTTTTAAAAATGGGCTACTTTACTTCTCTGTGGTAACAATTAACACTTAAAAGATGTAGATCGCCATGTTACTTCTTTTGAAAATGCTGCTTCACTTAAATTTTTGACACTTTAAGTCAAAAGTCACTCCCACTTTATAAGCGTGTATGCTGCAAAATAAACTACTGCACTCAGTTTTGTAAAATCTTGCAGTTTTTTTAAAGGATTGTTTGAATACAGATCAGGAGAGATCGCAAGATGATTCTAATTTGCATAGGTGTCATATTAAACAGCGGGTTTTCGATGAGGGAACGTTACACATCAGCAGTTCTCAACCTTTTTTGCACCACGGACCAGTTTAAAGGTCAAAGTTTTGGACGTAGGGCCTCATTTCCTAGTGAGCCAGAGTGTTGTAGACATGTGGAGTCACTTTTTTAAATAATCCATCCAGTCCTTGTATTTGCAGAGGTCGCTGATGCTAGGCTAGTGCATGTCAATGGGTTTAGTTAGCCTCACACTAAAAACTGTTTTACCTACTTCGCCTGAAAGCACCTGAAGTAAATCTATTATTACCCCAGACTGTCTATGTGAATGTCTGTGTCCATAGTATAATTTTAGAAGTAAAACTAATGTTGCATCACATGAATCGCCACATTTTGAGGGACTATTTTCTCAGATATCAATCCGCCGCTATTAGGAAGTACAACTCACTGCTGCTCAGACATAAATCCTTCAAATACAAGGTTGGTTTTACCTCTAAAATGATTGTATCGACACAGACATTCACATCGACAGTCTGGGGTAATAATAGATTTGCTTCAGGAGTGGGTAAGACTGTTTTTAGTGTCAGGCTAACTAAACCCATTGACATGCGCTAGCCTAGCACCAGCGACCTCTGCAAATACAAGGACTGGATGGATTCATTAAAAAGTGACTCCACATATCTACAAAACTCTGGCTCACGAGGAAATGAGGTCCAATGTCCAAAATTCTGTAGTGTCCCTTAAATATCATACAATATTTTCACAGACCGACCGCTCAAATCGAACCTGAGATCAGCTCCACGAAATTGAGGATGGAAATTGAGGCTCCAAATGGTTGATTTTGCATAATACTTCTTCTTTAAAACAAACTTGTTCTAAAATCAGCTTTTCTTTTGAGCTTTTAACCATGTTGAAGTTGTTTCCCTTTCTCATTTACCCGCTCTAAGTTGTATTTGGCGTAATTTAAGCATCTCTGAGTCATCTTTACTCACCGATCAACCCCTGTTTTCACCACAACCGGGATGCGCCCACTGCTTTGTACCTACTTTGTTCTCCAATTTTATTTTCTTAATCATTGATTCAGCAGCGTCGCATAGTCATTTTGGTATAAATGAGAACAAACCCACTACTCGCTAGCGTGATCTGCAGTTATCCCGTAGGAGGTGATGACAGGTTCTTTTTTGCGATGACAATTACGGCGACGTCAGTTTCCATTGAGCACTGCAATTTTCTAACATAGAGGCTGATTTTTTTCTTTTATTAAGCCTTTTTAGATCAATATTGTGATTTAAAAGGTCCAAATCATCACGTATTGATCCATGGGTGTCGTATTTTATAACTATATAGCAGACACAAGCAAAATACCTGTCAAACTTGCCAAATACACAGGTAATAAAAACCTAAAACCATAAAGTACCACAGTATGACATCAGGTGAACTCCTCATTTAGATTACACTTGGTCCAATTGCTGATTTTGGCTGATTTCATTATTTTAATGTCTAAATCAGTGTTTCCCAAATGTTTTTTTCTGGGGACCCATATTTTAAAAGTCACCAAAGTCAACAGACATTATTCGTACATCACAAAATAAAGGTGGATTTGATCACTGTTGAACATTAATGAGGATATTTTATCGTTGACTGAGTGATCATGTCTCTCTGAACAGTATTACTGAAGTTTAAAACAATGAAAAATAGTAATTGGACCTGCAAAAAAAAAGCATCCATAAGTATTTAAGTACCAGTATTGGTTAAGTAGATTAAGGCTACGTTCAGACTGCAGGGCTTACTGCTTAATTCAGATTTTTTTGTGAAATTCGTTTTTTTTGCGAGGTCATTCACATTTCCAATTAAATGCGACTTGTATGTGAACCCCAGTGTGAACTTTAAACACCCCAAAAGTGTCCCGCATGCACAACAACGTCACACGAAGCGAGAACCTGGTGATTTTAAAGCTGCTGTCGTTCCAGAGCCAGAACAGGTACAGCTTATTTTTTAAAAGAGGAGACTGAGAACGAGAAGGATGAGGTTTTTGATTGTTTTTGGCGTTTTGTGGGGCAGTGGCAGCAACGTCCATAGTGAGGAACATGTGGGTGCGGAGTTGCAGCTAAGAGTGGTGGGATTTGTTTGTGCTTCGCTTCTTCACTGACAGAGTTCAAACACAATTTCATATGGTAAGAAAAACGTTTGTGCACATCTTCAGACTGAAGTCGCATGTCAAAAGATCTGATATGTGTCGGTTTTACCGCCACATATCCAATGGTCCTTCACATTTGAAATAAACGGATCTGTGTCATTCAAACTGTCATTAAAAGATCAGATACAGGTCGTATAGGGCGAAAAAAACAGATTTGTGTCACTTCAGGCTGCAGTGTGAATCACCTTTTTGGACATTAAATGTTGCTCATTTCTTTTTCTTTTCAGCACTCAGTTGAACCAGCAATATTGGAACCAAATAGTAAAATAATTACTAAAATATTCAAAATTATACAAAACATGTCTTAACATTTCAGCATTTCTACTGAGATACGTGGGCCTGTCTGCGTTTTTGTAGCGAGTTCCAGTCTCAGGTGATCGTGACAAGGTGACCCCAAAAACATCTCTTGTGACCCGCCTGAGGGTTGCAACCCAGACTTTGGGAAACAATGGTCTAAAGAGTGTTTACTGAAGCAGTAATCATTAATCTCGCATTACTCCACAATAAAGAATGCCCAAAATAAGTGTTTGAGCCGGAAGGCAGAAAAGGGGCATCGTTTGGATTTTGGTCCATTTTCGCCTGGACATTGGTCTGTGTCAGTGTGAAAATAAACCTTTTTAAATGCACTGGTGCGGATGAGTCAGTGCTGAGCCAAAGGTCCCACACAGGCAGTCTGTCAGTGCCCAGCCGAGGGACGCTTCCTGGGCCCTCTCCAGCTCAGCCCAGTCCAGAAACTAAAAACTACCAGCCATGTGTGGAAATGCTCTCCCAATTTAGAGCATGACCCACATGACTCACAAATCAAATGGAAAACCCTAGAATAGCCCCCAAACAGCAGCCGTGACCAATTAAACTTTGAGAGAACCACACCAAAATGTGGAAGGGAAGTCAACAGGAAGTTACATCGGAGCGCTACGTCGTTCTTCATTCGTGTGCGCCTAATTAAAAGCATGATTCATTTAACTGAACATATTTAAGTTAAAGCCAAAATTCACGCCAACTACAATGAACCACGGGCTGCAGTTTGATTATGCAAGTCTTAATTTTGTACTTGCCCTTTCCATCTGACTAATTGTCTATTTGTGGGTTCCGTTATGCAACATTCTGACAGCTTTTTCCCATTCATAAGACATATTTTATTTTAAATTGTGATGGCAATGGTCCTGATCATTCTGAAAGCCAGGTATATTTGAAAACTGGGCATATTTAGCTTGTCCTAAATATAGAAGAAAGTGCTTGGACTCAAAAACGGGGAGTGAAAGACTGTGACATCACCCACAGAGCTTGGGTCCAGCCAAACGATGCCAAGGCTAGCAGTCATACCGGCTAATTTGGAGCCAAGAGCCATATTTGGAAGTCTGCAACCAAAGAGCCAATTAGGACTGAGGTAGTTTTATCATGAGAGACTTTGATCATTTTTATATTTTTCCAATATGATTCATGAAATACTGTGTTTTCCTAATATCAGTATTAGCAGTAGCATTAGCAGTCCTTGTTTTTGGCACATATTGACACTTGTGGGTGTTATATATGTATCTCTGGTGCTGGAATACTCAGCAGCAACACCTCAATGCCTGAATTTATATAGCTGTATATATTTTTAAAAGTCTTGTGAGTGTTTTTGCCTTTAGGTAGATGGTAAATTAAGTTGAGATGATTAATTTGAATATAGCAATATAGCAGTTTGTTGCATATTTGTGACAGTCGAGGTTAAGGGGCTAAGAAAAAAAACACAATTTCGGGACCCTGTAAACTATATGAGCGTTGTTTAGGAGTTTGATTTTCAATATAAAATATGAGAATGGCTAACTGAAAAACTGTTGCTGCCTGTGACTGTAATGTTATCGCACAAAATACTTGTTTAAAAGCACAAATCAGCTCACCTCAAGGCAAAAGTCCAAGCTGAGTCATAGAGCTTCAGACAGAGCAGTGCCCCCGGTTAGCATCATCCCCTGCAAAGTATGAATTAACTTGTGAATATGATGGGGTTTTATTCTGGAGTAATAAAGATTTTAAAGATTGAATTAATAATAATGTCCCCCAAAAGAAAAGGTTGAAGAGTGCTATAAAAAATAAAACTGAAACAAGCAGAAAGGTATTTACAATCTATACACACCACAACAGAAATATGATTTATAATCTTTATATAATAATTCAGGTTTTACTTTCCAGGTCCAAGTCCAGATCCCAAACCGACAGAGGGAGGGAGTATTTTATCCCCCAAGAATCCTCCCCTACGCCAATTAACACAAAAATAAGGGTTTTCAACACTAAAACCCAAATTAACCATAACAAATATATAGAAAAATGCAGAAAAATGCATTCAACAACTTGTCCATGTCTCTGAGCCTGTAGCAGAACTAGAGAAAATAATATTTATTTTATTGCGGGAGGGGTACTTTATGGTGGAAATAGGAAGTGAGTGGGACCGTTCTGTTTGACAATGGGGCGTCCACTGTCAAACTGAACACTGGCGAAGTTTGTTATCACGAAATTATGGATATGGATGATTTAACAGCAGACTAAGGTGCACCCAAGACAAATGCGGTGGTGAACGGCCAGGAAATACAGCGGGGAATGGACTGGATGGACGGGAAGCAGGAAACTGAGTGGAAAATGGAGTGGGTATTGACGGGACTACTCGTTTTTATAGAGGAATCTTATTTACAGTATTGAGAAGAATACTTTGAAAATATGTGTTAGCATGCTTAGACACGTAATTATGCTCAAACAAAGCTCAGATTGCGTCTAACACAGAGTTGTACCTCCTGTTAGCATCCCACCCCCCAAAAATATTGATGATATCAGTTGCGAAGTGTCAATATGCCTGATCGCAACAACATTCACCAAATGTTACGGGCTTATAACAGCAGTATGAACATAGCTTTTGTCTAAATGAGAGGAAAAAAACTGTGAATGGGCTCTGAAGTTTGCGATAGTTGATGGACTTTGTGCTTTCCTTGCGTATTGTCAGCACATTTCACTGCGGCGCGGCGTGATCAAGCGACTTCAGCAGGTAGGAACAATGGCTCTTTGTTAGTGTGAAGTGGGGGCACCTCCGTTCGTTTCAGCGGAGTGACATTAGCATAATACACATGGACCCACGCTGCAAGAAAGAAATGACTTCTCTTGGTGTTCACAATAAGTGCAAAAAAAACGAGATCTGACAGGGAAGTGACTACAACACAAACACCTATTACAATTCAAGCGCTTAGACATCATGTATGTTTATAGACATTTTTTACATACAGACAACATAGAACTACAGGTGCACTGTGTAACTTTTCTGGTGGAAGGTCTGTCACGGAGATGTTATGGTTTTGCCTGAAATGCTTCGCTGTACTGTATTATGCCTGTTTTTTCTAGGTATTTTTTGAGCTTTATGACCACCTGTAGTTGAGTAAATGTAAGTTAGGGCTGTTTAATGTCGTACTGTGGAACATTCCAGGCAGAGCAATGACATCCACAGAAACAAGCAGATGACGGAGCCCTGACCAAAAAGGTCTAAGCTTTATTCCTACCCATAGGTAAATTTGTTTTGCAGATTTGAGAGGCTGTTCTCACATTTCATTCATCCACACTATACACAACAAACACATTTAAAAACACAGTAGTGAATAAAATGTTAAAGTGCTTCAGTGCAGAATGGTTTTGTTCCATAAATAATTCATTAATTCATCATGCTTGGCTAAAAATCAAAATAAATATTAAGAATATAAAAAACATGATAAAATCGATAAATAGATTACAGTCAGTACAATAGCAGCTGAAATGAAGCTCCTTTTGAAATGATTCATTCTAGACTTTGGGACCGACAGCTCCTCTTTACACCAAAAACCTTTACAGCGGCTCCACTGCTGGTTCAACTACTACTCTTCTCTTGTACTAGTATTATAACTGTAACAACATTCAGAGTTATAATGAAGTTGTGACTGTGAGGCTAATGTTTATCCTTGAAAACAAGTTCTCAAGTCCTCATCGCTGCTCAGGACTTGTAAATACAACTAACGAGCTACTAATACAACAAGCAGCAACAAACGGACTTTTTCTTTGCATTGAAAATCATATTTTCAAATACAGAATATCGCATTTGTGTCCTGAAAACATCTGTCAAGCTCTTTGAAATAAAGTCCGTCTAAAATAATTTAGCAACCAACACATCAGTCTTTAGACCCTCGTCTGCTTCAGTGACGCTATTGCTGGAGGGAATCATTTTTGTTTGGCTTTGCTCCTTTTCCTCTTCTCTTCTACTTTTGGTGACCTCATAAACTGACCTTTTTGTGGTGAGCTGGTCGTGGATTCTTGTCATTGCAACAAACTTTGTGCAAACTGAAAAAAGCCGCTAAGAACCGCTGCATTGGTTTAATAAACAGCGTCTTGCGTCTGTGGAGTGTGTAAGAGCCGAATGTAAACCACGAAATCCCAGCGCCGGAGACTCAGTTACACTAGAAGAGGAGAGAGTTTGATTGACGACCCAACAGCCAATAGAAAATGAGGTAGCCTCGTTTTCTATTGGCTGATGTTTATCTGGCCCCAACACGTCCAGAGTTGATGGATTTTCATTCTTTTTGTTTTGATCATTATAATTAAAAGGCTGCTACATGTCTATAATGCTATCACTGACAATTTGAAACAAACAAGCAAAAAATCTTCAATACAACCTTTAAATCATCAACCTTTAAAGCTCAAAATGCTCTGCTCCACTTTGTGATGTCATTTTGCTCAGCAGAGATTGGCTGAAATGATCCAAATGATTCTAGTGAAGGCATGTGGATGGAGCACTTCCTGTATTGCCACATGACATCACAAGTTAGAACTGTTTGTGTGTTAAACGTGTGTGTGTGAATGAAACAAACCTCCAGATCTGTTGAATAACATAATACGAGCCCCTTTAACCGTTTTTAATTTTCTGTGCTGATATTTTTCCATATAGGTTGACTAATATTTTCTGAAAGTTTTTTTTGCATAAGATAAATATACGGCACGGCACAGTATTATGATTGGAATCAGTTTTATTGCTGCTGTCAGTGAGCAGAATTCACAAAAAGGATCTTGCTTCTGCGTTATGGTGCAACATAAAACACTGAGGAGACGCAGTAAATATAAAAAAACTATAACAAAATACAAGCACGCGAACATTAAGGTGTTAGACAGACATATATTTTCACTCAATATGAATACAAAATATACAATACGGACAGAACACCAGAGTAAAACTAACAAGGAGATGTATTGTAAGTATTGTTGCTGTTAGTTATTTATAATATTTCTCATCACAAACAGACCTGGAGTTGAGTTTTGCTTCATTGACACAAGTGTAACACGCAAATCCTGCATATTTAAGCATTGACATTCTTCTCTCAAACACAAAACACTCCAACTTGTGATGGTACAGGAAGTGCTCCACTGTGTTTTTAAACTTCGTACACCTTAACTAGAATCATTTGGATCAATACAGCCCTCGAAAACTGCCTCTTCATGACATCACAAGGTGGAACAGACCATTTAGCGCTTTGGAGATTTAGACAAACTAGTAATACAGTGTTGCTCAAAAATGCGTGAACTCCAGGTATGTTTTTGATGCTTTGTCAGAAGAGTCTTTTTATGTCATCTAGGCCCTTTCAGGTGACACTTTTAATGGATGGATGAAAATAGCGTCTTAATTGAAAGTGTAATTATGCTAATTAAATGGTACTCGTGGCTCATGGGAAGGGAGCACATCTGCCATTGTTGTATATTTCATGATCATATGACCTGAACCCTGTGAGGAGACGAGGTTATTAGTATGTTGAGTAGTTTCCATATTTAAACGCGGCTACATCAAGTATTTATTCCTCCTTTAAAGGTCATGGACCTGATTTTTACATTTATTCTTGTCAAGATAATTGCTCTTTAGATCATCTAGACATTTGATGTTTGCAAATCAGCTCTTCCAAACTGTTCCTTAAAGTGAATGAGTGGAACCGGATCTCATTTTTTTAGAGAACCATTTTTTATCTCATTTTTTTAGGCGAGGCGAGGGAAGCCAAGTTTATTTGTATAGCACAATTCGTGGACAAAATCATTCAAAATGGTCTACAGAAGGAGAAATTGAAATGCATTTTTAAACGATTATCACTGAACAAGAATTAGCACAAAAGCAACACGACTGAGAGTTTTGTGCAACATATTTTTTTCTTTTTTAATTATCAATATTCAAGTGCAACTTTATATTTAGATTTTCATTGGGTAAACACACACTCAGTTTGAACCATTTCAAACAAACCTGAGCCTTGGTTCTTTTCTCTCTGTGATTAGTTTGTGGATAAAATAAGTTCTCATACCGGCCTCTCTCATCTAAATAAATAGTACTAGAGCTAGTCTAATGAATGGCTCTATGAAGTGAACAAATCCAAAAGATTCGGATCCCACAAAGGAGCCATTGCCTTCATTATGGATCTTCCGGTCCCTCACTGTGACAAATGTCTCCAGTAACTAAACTGAGGCTGTGACGTGCATTTTTCGTAGCATTTTCTTGTGTATCAATTAAAAGATACACTCCTGAAAGGGTCACATCTATGAATCATGGGAAATTAACTGCATGACATAACGACAATGACGTATCCCACACACCTGATGCTCTGTCATGGTGCATTCTCAAAAGTGACAAAAAAGCCAAAGACTCAGAGACTGGAGAACTAGTCATAAATATTCAGAATCAGCTTCCTGTTATATGGTGACATTTTGGGGATTCAAAGCACTGAATTATTAATCGCTATGGCTACAGTCCAAAACTTTCATTATTCTGAAACCTTCGGATAAGAAAATAACAGCGTGACTAGAGGTGTTTTCCAAAGCCAGGATCTCAGCTTCTGAATCACGTCATCAGAGCTCCGTCTGGTGATCGTCCAATCGACCCAAAGTCCTCACCTCCTCCGCCTCCGTTTGACTCATTTACTCAGCATCCACCTGTGGGTCCTTGAAGCGCTGCAAACTGCCCACATTTATGCCCAGCAGCAGTAAATTCAAGGAAATTGCATTTTAATTCAGAATTTTAAAAAAAGAACTGAATGTGTTGCTCTTTTACCTACATTGCTGCGATAACACGATTAGATCAGATCAACTGAATTCAAATCAAAATGTGGCAAACTGAGCAAAATCTTTTTAAGAAGCAGATCATGGGTCAAATGATCATCCAAAAATATGTATTTAATAAATTGGTCTAAATAAGCTTACAGAAGTGTTCACTTAAAGCCCGCACACAAAACAGGGCTTTTCGGTTGGTGCTGGTTCCATCTACTGGCAGCAGACTGAGAAAACAGTGATAATGAACATGTGTGGACATGTGTGTGTCAGGTAAACACTAACATGAATGTGAATGTGTGTGTTCATGTAACACTCAACTGTCATGAATGCATTTCATTTATGAATGAGCAGAAATTATAAAAACCCGTCTGACAGATTCATGGACTTCAAAACTGCACAGAGCTTTTATCTGTGACAGACCCAGGACATGTTTGGTGAGCCTGAGCCAAAGGACGATTACTGAAACATGAGACCAGTGTGAGTGACGTGAAATACAACTGCAGGTATCGTTTTAATGAGGGGACCTGTTATAACGTGGATAAAAGCTCAGTCAGTTTTGCTGTCTTGTTTAATGCACGTTAACTGACACTTAAGAATACATTTCATTTATAGAAGGTTTGATTTTTATTCAAACTTTAACACATTTTCTCTGGTCACATGATCCAGCACAGTTTTCCCTCCAGACTCTGTTCACATGTTCTCCAGACGTTCTGAGCAGAACCTTCAGCTCTGCTTCAGAAGAACTATTTGAGATTTGAGAAACCCTCAGCATCAAGTTCTCAGAACGTCCGGAGAACATGTGAACAATTTGAGATTTGAGAAACCCTCAGCATCACACACCATATTTTCTGTGTCATGGTGCGATATCACAGCGAGAGAGAGGACTGAGTGGGCGGGGCTACAAGTTCAAACTAAAACATGTTCCTGACTCATGCTTCAAATGTTTTTACTTTTTAAATAGCAAGAAACACATGACTGTGCAGCACGGGGCTCGACGGTGAATATTCAAACACACTGCCTCCATCTGTGGGCCTCAGTCGTCCTGCTGCTGGAGCTCTGGTTTATCGCTTCGCAGGTGATGGGTAAAGTCGATGCAGCTTTTGAGGAGTGTGTTTTGAGCTTGAACAGGTGACAGAGGCGCATCGATCGCCCTGCGGGGGGCGCCATGTTCAGTCCAGAGGAAACAGCGATCTTATGTCGTGTTATCAGTGAGGAGTCTGTTGTGTAATCTCACCACGGACTGAGTTAATACATTTAGGAAGCAGATGCATTAACCCAACGGAAAACCGGTTGTGAAAAGAAGCTGTGTTGAGTGTCAAAAGCAACAGTAGAAGCAGCAGTTGCAGAAGATACATTTACATCAGTATAATAGATTTTTTTTTATTATTTTATTTCATGTTGAGAATATAAAATGATTTGAACATTTGTGTTTCTTGCAGCGCTCCTTCAGATTTGTTTAAATTTGTCTCATTTTTCCATCTGTCCTTTGAAAATACCAGATTTTGTGCATCATTTTAAGTCTTGTCCTTCAAATTACATTAAATATAAATTACAAATCACTTTTTACTCTTTAAGTTACTCTTCCTTGAGTTATAGTTTTCCCAAATACGTTTTTACTTTCACTTGAGTAATTTCTTGGACCACTGCCTTGTACTTACGCTTGATTAATATTATTTTGAAGTAATGTAACCCATAATTTTGGCTATTCTACCTCCTCTAACACTTGTACTTCCAACAATGTGACTAAATCTGACAGGGACAGTACGTTGGCAGTGGTGGATTATGGGTAATGAATGGCACCGATTCGCTTTTGGATTTACATTTTTTTGTCTTTAAATGAAATCGTAGACATGATGTGATTAAACTCGATGGATCGTAACGTGCTAACCTGGTGTTACTGTAAAGAGAACGGCTTAACTCTGCTATATCGGGACGTCTGGTTTACTTCTCACCTTCTTGTATCAGTTTCCTTGGTGATGATTGTGAAAAATAGACTTTATTATAGCACCATGTACATAAATCGTTTAGAGATACTGACAGGTTAAATGATGTGAAAATAAAACAAACACTGAACTGAACCTTTTACATGGAGAAGATTTTATAAACCTTCAACATAATAGCAGCGCTTTTGTATCACAGAGACAGATATCGATTGAGTAATTCCAAGGACACATGTGTCTATTGTCTATTGTAAATATTTCCTACCTGTTGTGTGTGTGTGTTGCTGTTCATTGTGTCGTTTTCCATTGTCTCATGGAACGAGACGTTAGAATCGTCCGTCAGTCCGTCACACTGTGGATTTGGAGGCATTTTGCTTTACAGTTTCCAACCCAATGATGTTTTCACGGTTCTGTCCCCAGTCCAGCTCCATTTCCCGGCCTGTTCCGGTCCTTGTTTTGTCCATGTGTCCCTACAGCTGCCCCTCGTTCCCGAATCACCCCAGGGTCGTCTATATAAACTCCTCCTGCTTGTTCAGTCTCTGGTAGCTTGTCGACCTGTGAAAATGCACTTTCAATCTCTGAATTTTAAACTTTCTATGGGAAATCTGTTGGCGTTTTCTGCAATTCTGATTCATTCCCAGTTTAAGAACGTTCTGAGTTTATTCCTGGCCTGTTTTCAAGCTATCATATATTTCGTTGTTGTTTATCAGTCTGTTTTGTCATATGTCATACAGTTTGTGTTGTACTGAACTAAGACTGCCCCCTAGTGTCGAGGACCTGGACCCCTCCCTCCTTCATCTCCTGGATTAATCTGTCCTCGTCCTGTTAGATCAGTAGTTTCCTTCTGCCAATAGCTTTGGTCTACAGATTTACAACCTTATTGGCAGTGGATACGTCCTGGCCATCTATGCCTGTCCGTCCATGGGAGTGGATCTCTCCTTCACTGTGGTTCTCCTCGAGGTTTCCCGTTTTTTTTCCCACTGGGTTTTTTTTTCGAGCTTTTCCTTGCCGAAGAAGGAGGGTCTAAGAACAGGAGATGCTGTGACAATTATCTATCTGCCTGCTTGTTATTGGACATTATGTATTTTTGAATTATGAATTAATAATTTTTTTCTCTGACCTCTCTGTTTGCTAAATTAACACTTTTGTGAAGCCCACCGCGATAACTGTTGTTGTGATTTTGGGCTCTTCAGAAATAAATTGAATTAAATTTGAACATGTAATTTGTGTTGTTTGTTGTGATTTTGGGCTCTTCAAAAATAAATTGAATTTGAACATGTAATTTGTGTTGCATTTGAGTCCAGTTTACCTGTATGATGGATATCTGTATTTCGTATACACATTTATATCAGTCTGGGCCAATCTGATTTGTTTTTTTCAGTGAAGGAGCTCATTGGTCACACACCATGTACAAAATACATCAAAAGATATTTTTTCCCTTTTTATTTTTTCCATGTATGTGTGTCCCTGATTGGCTAATCCACTGCTTACTCACACCCATCTGAAAACATGGAGCTAACTTACTTTGGTGTAAATTGGAGGTCATGCTATATCATGCAACATCCAGACAAAGCGGTAAGATCTCCACGGGAACAAGCCGTAGCAAAGCCTCCACCAATAAAGTTACATAGTGCACCTTTTTTAAAACGGGCTTCTGCAGCTTTTTACATCCAGATATGTGACTGTTCGTCCTGGTTTGATGTTTGGAGAGCGGAGGAGGAGGAGAGACCTTCTGCGTTCCCCCAGAGTCTGTGGAGGCTTCAGACTGGTGGTAGAACATCCTGTCTGAGCAAGTACCTGAGGAGAGCTCCGGTCTGTGGGCTGCTCATCTCAAACCGGCCTGTGTGAGTCAGCATCGCAGAGGAACAAGAGGGGCATCCCAAAACTGCAACATCTCACAACTTGGATCTAGAATTTAGTCGATAATATGTTCTGAAGATGAGGCTAAAAATCATTCGCTAATAACCCTTTATGACCTCCCCTACAGTTTGCCTAAAGCGTTAGTTCATTTTTAGGAGTATTGAAGATTTTATATTAAACAAAATAAAATGTCCACAATCTTTGACAGTCATTTTATTGCCATTTCTTATCTAAAAACATATGAGTAATCCTTTTTATTATTAGTCTTTCTACATTTCCAAAGCTCAAAATGTTCTGCAACTTGTTTTGAGAGACGAACTAAGACTAAATCTGCAGGTTCTGTGTGTTTAAACATGTGTGAATGAAACAAAACACAACTCTAGGTCTGTTTGTGATGAGGAAAAAACAGAGCATAGGTCAGAAATCAGAGTAATATGGGTATTTTTAAAGCTATTTTTTTTCTTGTTATAGATGATGAAAAACAAGTTAGAAGTCAAGTAATACTTTGGAACTCTTTTCAAAAGGTTAGGTGGGGTCCAAGCTTTTAAATCTGGTAGTTTTGAATGGTCTATTTGTTTACTGGATATTTCAGACTGTTTTCAAATGCTTTTCGATTGCTAAGTAAATTATCTGCCTGTGGAATACAAAATTGCAAAAGGGAGACACTTACAAATGAAAGTAAAATGGTTTAAAGTTCAGTCTTGGGTCAGTCAAAATGAGGAGGAGAAAAGTTATTATTTCACTGCGTCTGAAATGGTTGTTGTTTTGAGCAGATATTTGTTTTTTATTTTTGCTAAAATGTTTCTCGATGATGATGATGATTATGGCGATCCATCAGCAATGATCATAAATGAGAGGAACTGTGCAAAATCAACTTTTTTGGAGACTCAACAAAAGTGATACTTAATAAATAATAAAAATGCATCAGTTTTTATATAGTGCTTTTTCCTGGACACTCTACAGAGCAATATTTATTCACTCCATACTCGGTGGTGTAAGCCAATATTGTAGCCACAGCTGCCCTGCCCCCATTGGTCCCAGGATCACCACCAACACTCACACTCCACTTTCATACTAAGCAATGAG
This sequence comes from Scartelaos histophorus, assembly GCA_000787155.1. Taxonomy (NCBI): domain Eukaryota; kingdom Metazoa; phylum Chordata; class Actinopteri; order Gobiiformes; family Gobiidae; genus Scartelaos; species Scartelaos histophorus. The sequence continues at coordinate 28,130 of KN489756.1, forward strand.
GGTGAAGTGCCTTGCCTAAGGTCACAACGGCAGTTTTTGCATCTGGTGACCCACTATGGCACCTGATTTTTCCCAGTGTCTCCCATTCAAGTACTGACCAGGCCCAGAACTCTGAGCTTCTGAGATCTGACGGGATCAGGCTTTGGAAACCTCTAGGGCCACAAATATCTAATGATTTAGGTGAATATAGCATTTTCAAAACAATAAGTCCATTAAAAATATCTAAATATGTTATACATTGGCAGTTAAAACTGAAAAGGAAACACAAAATTGCTGAAGGCTTTGAAAACCTGTAGGGCCACAAATGTCTAATGATTTAGGTGAATAAAGCATTTTCAAAACAAAATATCTAAATGTTATACGTTCGCAGTTCAAACTGAAAAGGAAACACAAAATTGCTGAAATATTATCACCCTATTCCTGTTTGTGGATTAATTTTGCATATAATATATTTTGTTAATACAGCTTGTGTATGTAACAGTTTTTCAAGTATGAAGTGAGTTTGTCTCCATGATCCACAATGACCTTATCTGTCAAAAAGGTGATGCCTCCAGCCAGTTTCTGTGGAGAGGCCACCCTGCACACTGCACAAAAATCTTAGTTTCATAGGCCTATGTGATGTGTACATTAATGCCATACTGCGGGGAATTCAGGCAAAGCAAAGACGTCTCCATGGAGAAAACCAGATGTGTTCCCAGAGTAGAAATGTTCAAAATATTTTTGTCGATACCAATTTTCATGCTGATTTATCCTTAATTACATGACACGATGGCCAAGTTGTTATAATTTGGTGTTTTGGTTGTCAAGACGATTATCCAATCAGAGAGCAGAATGAGCCTCACATGAGTCTCTCATTTGGGTTGCCAGTTTTAATATTGAAATCCAGTTGGTTTTGAAACTACACGAGCAGTCAAAAGTGTGGGCAGACCTTTTCATTTAAGTTTCCTCTGTGTTTCCATGAGCTGGGACACATGTGGCAAACAGAAGTCGTTTGCTGTGGTCACTGCTTTGCACTTTTGGCATTTCTTGACTCTGATAAGACGATGAAGCTCACTGAGAGAAGGCCAAGGTGTTGCAGCGCTGTCGACAACATAGTTTTACTTTGAGAATCTGAAAGAAAATAACAAAGGTAAATAAAGAAAAAACATTGAGTAAATGTTGTGTGTGTGTCCTGTAGCTGCAGGTTAAAAGGCCCTTATTACACGGTTTTGTTTAACGCAAAACTCCTGCACTTATTTAGGCTGAATTCTTCTCATAAGCAGAAAAATACTAAAATTTTCCAACTTATGATGTCATGTGGGAATAGATGAAGTGCTCCACTATGTTTTCAGACTCTACACACTGTCACTAGAGTTATTTTGATTGATGGAATTGCCAATCTCAACTGAACTGAAGCTAAAAAGAGGTATTCATTTGACATCACAAGGTGGAGCATTTTAAGCTTTGGAAATGTAGGGTGATACGTGTAAATGAAACAAAATGCAACTCCAGGTCCGTTTTTGATGAGGCAACAACATCCTAACATGGATTTAGAATCACAAGATGTGCAGTCAGATGTGCAGACAGTTGGACCTGTTTAAAGCACTGGCAACCCAACCCAGGTGACTGTAGTACTAATAAGTGCAGGTACTTAAAGAAAAACGTGATAACCAGAACATTGCCGCTTCCATGTTGAGCTGTGTACGTTTTGCTGTCAATGTGAAGAAGTAATTTTGCTTATACCTACAAGCCACGTGGAACTAATGACGAGCAGTATTGTCAGCATTGTTTCCTTTCTCCATTCCACAAGCGCAATTCTATCCAGACCTTATGTCCCTGCGTCACTCACAATGCACCAATTACACTAAATATAGCTCCCTTGTTTGCGGAGCCCTTAGTCCAGTGCTCCTGCCTCCTCGCCGAGCCTGGGATCCTTCTGCGCACAAAGCAACACACAGTACACATCATTAAAGAAGACTTAAGACAGCGCTAACCTTTTCTCTGTCTGCTTTCTGTCTGGTTCTGAAGGTTCCCAAAGATATGTTATGTTTGCTCGGGGAGTATTTAGCAATGAGTTATAAATAAAGGCTAAAGAGAGAGTTGCCATGGTAACTTGTAGTAACCAACATTCAGTTCAAGTAGCCATGTTGTGCGTTCGTTCATCCGTCCGACTCGGAGGTTCGAGGACGTCGTCTTTTCCTCGGACTGTCGAACTCGGAAAAGCTCGAGCGAGGTTTCCCAGACAGAATCCAAGATGGCTGTGCCCAGTATCACTTGTAGTATGAACCGTTTTCGTTATGTTTGGGTGCTTTTGTGGTTTAAAAGACAATTTCAGTCATTTAAACCACCAAATTACTGCATTACTTCAATACCTTGTCTACGTCTGTATCACTGCCTTTTGGGTTTGGTAGTATTACTGGAGTACTTTTACTGCGTCCAGATCACTGCCTATGGGTTTGGTAGTCGTGTCGCCTATGTTTTTAGCAATTTCCTGCTAGCTAATGTGGCAAAGTGATCGACTATCACGCAACACCAACGCTTTCACTTCACTAATAGACTGAATTTATTAATAAACTGAGCTCCAGATACTCTGCAAATGCTAAAGCAACAAGAGCATTCTGGTTAGCGTCCATGTTTTTCTCCAAGCCGAACACACGAAACGTAATAAAACGCTTGAAGCTCGGTCGTGACGCCATGTCTGAGATCAAGACGGATGGATAAACAAATGCACCATGAGTATGTGCATATTAGTCTTTTTTGATGTATTAGTATTGTCAATTGAAATGGAGTGTGATGTCACCTACAGCATTTAGATCCAGCCAAATTAAGTTAATCGAGGCTAGCATTTACAACGGCTTATTTGGAGCCAAGTTCCATATTTGGAATTCTGAGCACATATATGAAAGCGGCAAAATACACCAGGATCATGCAGAGGAAGTTAATATGAACATCTGACAGCAGCAATTATGGGAAGAGGGGTGACGGTTATTTAATTTAATTATTTAATAAAGTTAATTAGAGTGAGAGCTAATGGAGCCAAATCGTGCCCATGCTCACTTTCTATCTGGAAAATGTTGGTGATGGTGTAATTCTCTTTTAATTTTTTTATATTATAGCTCAAGACATGCATTTGGATCTCACACTTTTAAGGATTGAAAACAGTTCTAATTACAGTATAGTAATTATCATGGCAGGCCCCCGACCACCACTCGCCACATACATTACACAGAACTCACTTGCTTGAAGACACCGGTTGCAGCTGGGATCAAACTGCCATCCTTCCACTTAAAAGACATCCACTTTACCACGAAACTTATTTAAAGTTGGTACGCCTCCTGATTTGAAGGTAAGCTCCACCGGACTGGCCTGTTTGCTATTCTTCTGGCTTGCTTAAGTGCATTTGCATACACACAAACTCCGAATCAATGACACTGGGCTGATCCGAGGAGCAGTGAAAAATGAGGCGATTTGGGAGCCTCGTACTCGTATTACAAATGAGCTGTGCACCAACGCCTCCAGTAGTGAACTTTAACAGGCACTTCGTTTTCTACAAATGTGATTGCAGGACCAAAACACCGGTGTGTTTAGAAGAATGGCCTTTTTAAGCAGGCCAAATGAGCTGCTGCTTTCTTCCCAAAGCATCCACAGTTTAGTGGCTAATATAACATGAAGTCTAATTATGTTTTTGTGTAAATTACTAGTTGTAAAAAGGTGAAAAAGGTTACATGTGTCTTCAAATGGTTTATCTGCCATTTCCTCGTTTCTCTGCCTTCTTTGTGCAGAGGTGAGGTCATGAAACAACACTTGAAATCACAAAATGATTTGATTGGGAAAAATACAGTTGGAATAATATGGCATAACTATTACTTTATTTAGAAAAGGTCCAATCCACTTTATTTCTATAGCACATTTCACAAACTGTTTCCAAAGCACTGCACAAATACAAAGTAAGAACAACAATAATAAAACAATGACAACGTGGTGCACAATTTAATTATGTGTGGCATCCCACTCTTTTAGTTTCATAAAATGTTATAGTGAAAAAATAAAAGGTTGTGTTCTCCAATTATTCACCTGTCAACTCTATAGCAAAAGAAAAATTCAATTCTGTCACTGAAGGATTACACAGACATCTGTCAACTCCAAGTTCCACTCCGTCCTGACAAAATGTGGGGAAAGAATCTGCACTTCAGCCTGTATTTGTCATTGTTAAGGGCACTTTTTGTATCCCTATTTGTACACACTACTCTGCACCGCAAAAAGGATTCTTCGATGTTTGTGAGTTCACAAACTCCATTTTCCTGGCGGTGAAATGGACCTCAGTGGTGACCACCTGCTCCGGTTACTGAAGTAAATTTTCTATTTATTTTTCCTTTAATTTTTTTTTAAGAAAATACAAGACATCGCAGAGGCTAACCAGCTACTGGTAATTGGTAAATAATATTCATAACGCAGTCATTTTAAGGCCAAAAGAAGATTTAAAACAGAGGATTCATAAATACAAAATGCTTTAACTTGGCAGATTATAAGATTTTAACTAAAATTGTGCATTTGTGGACAGGGTAGTTGTGCGTTTCTTTCCACTGGATTTAAGAAACGATTTCCAAAAGACAAAAAGGTTTATGTCAGACTTTGTTGTTCATCATGTTCTTTTCTGTATGTAACTGTATTTCTTCAAACTACTGTTCCCTTAAGACATAGTTTTAGATTCTAGGTAGATGCTTGAATTTTATACTTTGTTTTTGTAGCCAAAAAAACCACGTTGTGTAGTAAAGCGCATACAACTCACACACAGCAATCCTGTTATTAAAAGTGAAACTAATCACTGTCATTTCACAACGACAAAAAACCCCAAACAAGCCACTCGCTGTTGACAATTCTTCCCTGCTAATTTGAATAAAAGCAGAGGAGGGATATAATCATCATAATTACTTATCTTTCACATATATCGTTCCTTCAGTGCGAGACATCTTCCGGCGTGAGAACAATTTCACCATTAACCATTTTCCATTTTCTCCCAGGGTCCGTCCAATTCAAAACCTGGGCCGCAACAATCCCAGCCGCATTGTGCAGCCTGCAATTTTCTCATCAAGATTTTAAAATTATACGTGTCTTATGTTGATCCCGTCAGCGGAGCAAAACATGCACTCAACTTGAAGGAAAAAAAAAACTGTCATCAAACTGCGCTAAGTGGACTTTTCGCACTTTTGTGGCCAGAAATGAGCGAGCAATCGAACAGATTAAGTTGAGGTGAAAAGTAGCCGTCAGCAACAGTTTTGTCCCGTTAAGACCGAACGGGGTGAAGTGAAAAGACTCGGGTGAAATAGATTAGGCCGCTCTGAGAAGTCTGGACAAAAAGCTTCGAATCAAATGCATCAACTGGGCTTTGACTGGGGTAAATGGAGTCGAGATCGCGTAAAGTAAGTCATTCTGTATTGTACTCGTGTCTGCTGTGCGCTGAAGCTATAATCTGACACTCGTGGATCTTTACGGTTTAATCTGGACATTTTAAATTACAATCCTAATAAACGAGACAAGTTCGGCGACTTCCACAGTTCGAAAATCGCAGCGCCCAATAAATGGCGAGTCAGTTTTGTTTTTAATCGTACCAAAATGACTGCGATGTTGCCAGATCCTACTCGTGTTACCAATTAAGAAGATGAAATTGGAAAGTACAGAGCAGTGGGCGTACGCTTGTGTTGCTGAATATGGCGTCTTGTAAATAAGCAATTTAAAATGACTCAAACGCGAATCGCTCCAAATACAACTTCTGATGAGTAAATGGTGCGGTTAAACGACTGTTAAAAGCTCTGAAAAGTTGATTTTTTTAAACTACTTCCTGTTTGAGAACGTCTGATCTCATTTGGTTTCACATGTGAAGCAGTGTTGGCTCTTTTTAATACTGAAATTGGAATATCTGGGAATATCTCGTGTAGTATAGTAGTCAGATAGACGTGGCTCGAGTAATATGTTTAGTCCTTGGGCAAGACACTTCGCCCACTTTGCCTCTAGTGTTAAGTAGGGTGGTTCATCAAAGCATAGTAAAAAAAAAAAAAAAAAGCTGCACATAACCCCGATTTGCATTAGGTTTTAGCATCCAAAAGACGGTTTAGAAAGAAATTTGGAAGAAAAAGGATGTTTTAGAGGTCGCTCAAGCTGCATGAAGTGCCCTGGAACTTTTTATGGACTAATTTTAATTCAAGTTTCGGTTTGTGTTTGCAGAATAAAATGACTCATTCGAATACGCCTTATTTATTTTGTTCGCTGTGTTATAAATATTAATTTGCACAAAATTTGGACCCAAATGTTTTGTTGATATGGAGCCAAATCCAGGGTTCTAATCTAGAGAATCTAAAACAGATTTTCTTATGACCACCCACTATGTCTTTTTTTTTCTTTTTTTTTTTAACTCATAACCACCAGTGTCATTGATTTCTGTGCTGTGTTTTGCACTGCTTATGGTGCATTAAGGATCGTCGGGAAACAGCAGGAACTGTTTAT
>KN489756.1:35072-62749 GCA_000787155.1 Scartelaos histophorus
ACAATACGACTTAGTTTAGTGTTTCATAAATGTCTCAAATCGCCACAGTTGCAGCGACAGATGCCCTTCAGCTCTCAGACTGTTTGCAGAGGCTCTTAGGGTTCGCTCACTGTGGCCCTGCTGATCTGTGGCCAGGGAGCTCTGTCTGTTTGTACAGTGAGTGCAGAGGATCCAAGCCCAGGCTCTGCACACTTCCGACGCTGGTTATTAGGACTTATTTTCTCCCCAAAACACTGCACAAACTGACAAACTGCGGCATTTGTAACCTCGGTAATAATGTGAAGAAAATAAATGCATTCACTAACCAGCTTTACAAATGCAACATGCAATACTACATTTGTTGTATGCAAATTGGAGTTGGAGTGTGAATGCGGTTGATTCTACATTAGCAAGAGTAAACGCAAAGTGCAATGTTGCTTTACAAAATAAAATCCCAATAGAATAAAAGAAAATCATAGTAAAATCACAAAACAAGCTTAAAAAGAGAGAGAGATATTGAAATGAGAGAAAAGAGAGAAGAGTGTGGAATGAAATTAAAACCTTTTAGTCATATGCACAGCTAAACGGAACAGTTTTGAGCCTAGATTTAAAACGGCCTCAAAGTAGAGTCAAGTCTCACATGTTTAGACTGTTCCAGGACTAAACACAAGCTTAAATTTGCCATTCGTAGTCAGAATATAGACTATCCTATGCCAAACACTACAAACTGGTGGGTCGTAGTGGCCTAAATTCCTTAAAAGCCGTGATGCTTGAGCATGGACCACAGAACCTTAGGAGTAGATCGGCTTAACAACCTTTTACAGCGCAAGTCTTACTGGATCCATCAATTAAGAGCCACAACGTATCCAGGATTAAATGAAGAAATGGACCTTATCTGGAACATCTGGGCTGCCTTTTTAAAAATACATTTACCGTCACATTGTTTTTCATATTCACTTGTGTATATTTTTTCTTGTGCAAATGTATGTCCTGCTAGACTTTCAACTTGAGTGGCCATATATAGAATCATGTTGGCGTTTGACATTGAATAAAGTAAAGGAAAAGCATATCAGAGTGCCTCGGATCTCTTCTTTCATCTTGTAACTGCACAAACTGACTTCAGATGACTGCGGTCGCTCTTAGGTATAGATGAGTCAGGGAATGTTTAAGGGATAGTTTGGGTTTTTTGACACAAATCTGTATGTGAGCCCCGTGAGCAGAGTTCTTGCCCGGTTTTGGTGCTGACGAAAGTAGTCCGGGCAAGTCAGCTGGGGTCGCAAAAATAAAGCGTTCTGTTTTGTGATGCAAATGGTATCACACTTTTGAACAAAGTCAGACCTCATAATCTCTTGGTGCTATTTTCTCTCCATTCATATCACTACGCTGCTGCAAGCTGTGAGCCACGCACAAATCCAAAACTTTTTTCAGTTGTTTGGCAGTGTTTACGTGCTAAGACCGATGATGCCACGACGTAAGAAAGCTAACCTTAGACCTAATGTGAGAAACCGATAAGTACATAAGCTTGTGTAAGTTCTTGGTGTCATAGTCAGACATGTTGCCGTTAATTTTCTGAGCCGTAAACACAGTGAAACAGGAGCAGTGATACGAACGAAGAGAAAATAGCGCCAAGTGATGATGAGGTCTGACTTTTTCTTCTCAAAACATGTGTTCAAAAGAGTGATACATTTGCATCACAAAACAATGAAAAACACTTTATTTTCGCGACCACAGTCAACTTGTCGGAACTACTTTCATCAGCACCAAAACCGGGCAAGAACTCAGCTCACGGGGCTGTCGGGGGTAAGTCAGTGTTTATGCTCCACACTGATGACGGGGACGACGTACAGATTCATGTCAAAAAAATAAAACTATCAGGACTACAGTACATTTGCACCTCCACAAGAATTTTGGTGTGCGTTTTCTGTTCCTCTTAAGCAAGAAAAATGATCTGATGAAGGCTTTTTTGCCGAAACGTGATTGAAATATTTTTTAAAAAGCTTTTGCACATCGGCCATCTGAGTGCGCTATGCAATTTTTTCACTTTTAAAAAACCCAAACTATCCCTTTTAACTGGGTGAAGCTCAGAGTGGAACTGCAGACCAGATTATACAGAAGTGGTGTGGGAAGTGCCGGATTACGACGTCCCGTGACACCTAGGGGGCAACTGAAGGTCCTGTTTTACGTAAAATGGACTCTCATGAGCTTTTAGCCATGTTATAATGTTGTTGCCTCCTCTAAAACTTACCTGGAGTGGACTTCATGTTTAGATAATCCTCTTAATATTTGTCTGTTCTCATCTCCAAAGCTCAAAATGCTTCAGCTCGTGATGTCATGAAGCGGTAGGTTTCAAGATGGCAGCTACTTTTTACCTTTAAGTTCAGCAGAAATCAGCAATTCCAGGGTTGAAATGATCCATATAATTCTAGTGAAAGTGTATGGAGTTTAAAAACGCAGTGGAGCTAATTCTAGTAAAGTGTATGGAGTTTAAAAACGCAGTGGAGCACTTCCTGTATTACCGAATTACATTACAAGGTGGTGTGTTTTCTGTTTTGAGGGAAGAACTCAGCCTAAATATGCAGATCTTAAACGCGAATGAAACAAAACACAAATCCAGGTGTGTTCTTGATGAGGAAACATTATAGCAGATCAGGAAAAAGTGTAAAAAAAAAGTCTGTTCTCTTAACTTTTTGTGAAAGGCAACAGGCAGAAAAACTAATCTCCTCATTTCTGATCCGCTCATGGCCTTGCAGTAACTTTCCAACCACCCAAGAACGACATTTTCTAAAGTGGCCTTGATTTTGCACTTAGTCTGATCAAGCTGTGATATTATGGCGTCTGGTTCACAGGTTTAAAAAGCCCTTTAGAGGGAATAACAAATGAAGCACACAAAGCTGTTTCTCCAGAGAAGCTCTCGTGATCGTGAAATTCGAGAACTCAAGAAAGGTCAGATGCTACGAGTCAAACGCTGCGGTCAAATTTCTCTCCGTGGACAGATTTTATACTATGCCATTTTCTGATTTGTGTTATAATGTTGTTTCCTCATCAAAAATATACCTTGAGTTGTGTTTTGTCGTAATACAGGATGATTTCAGCCCTGGAATTGCCGATCTCTATTGAACTAAAGGTAAAAGGTTGGCGTTCACTTGCAAATGAATACTACGTGACATCAAAAGGTGGAACAGAGCATTTTGAGTCATTTTTCCGTAAATTAAAAGCACTGAATAGGTAGTTTTCATGCTCTAAAATCTCATTGTCATAACTTCACCCATTTTTTTTTGGAATGACCTTGATAATCTGTGTGATCATTATGGTGGTCCATCAAAGCATGGTAAAAATACAGTTTCCAAAACCTTGATTAGAACCTTGTGTTAGGTTTTAGCATCCAAAAGATGATTTAAGGAGAAATTTCGAAGAAAATGATAGTAATTTTGTGTTTTCAAGTAACTTTTTATGGACTTTCTAAGCAACTTTTGTGGACTTCGAAGTGATTTTTATGCAAGTTTGAGATTGTGTTGTGCAAAATAAAATGACAAATTATGCCTTACATTTGTGCCTTATTTATTTGGTTCACTATGTTATAGTAAAGGGGAATTTTTAGTCTTAAGCAACCTCTAAATATTAATTAATTTGCATATAATTTGGACCCCAATATTTTGGCCAGAAATGGAACCAAATCCAGGGTTCTAATCTAGAGAATCTAAAAATAATAATAATAATTTTGGACCACCCTAGTAATCATTTTTAAAGAAGTAATTTTGTAATAATGTAATGTATAGCAAAGGATTGTTAAAAGTAATAAAAAAACAGATATTAATCAACACTAAAACTAGTATTGAAACTTGTTAATCCTTTAAGCAGCTTTTGATACTAATAAAGTCTTATTCACAGAACAGAAATAAACCTTTTCTGAATATTTCAGCTGTACTAGAACAAGTATAAGAGCACACAAACTATAATATGTCCATGGGCCACTGAGGAACCTACCTGGAGCACTGAATTTAACAGAAAATACTATAATTTAATGTTGAAAATCACATTCTGTTGTCTAAAGAGTTTTTTTATTATCATTGTGATATTGAAATAAGTATCGAGGCTATTCCTTAGTATCAAGTCTGAAATTTTAGTATCAGGTCCAGAGCAAAATCCAGATCTAGATTGGACCGAAGATACATTTTGTGCCAGTTTAATTTCGCAGCTCATAATCTTGGACCTCATCAAACTCCAACCAAGTCACAGAAGAACGTTGTCCAAGAACATCATTAAGAATTAGACTCAAATCTCACATCTGATCTTGCATTCCACATCTAAAATCAGTCACTTGGGCTTCTCTAAGGTTTATTCACCTGACAGCGACTTGGGGATATTTTCAGTCTCGAATGCCACAGCTGATAAAGAACAAACTGTTGGACTCGGTGTTTCTGCCGCAGGAAGCGTCTGGGGAGTGGGGGGAGCGTCGCCATCTCTGCATGTAACGCTGCTCTTAGGACGAGGCGGCGGTGAAGGCAAAGTGACGAAAGGGAAGAAGGCGACATGGTAGACACGTCGCTCTGAAATTAATAATGCAGAAAACAACAGTGCTAATGGAAAACTTGGACCCCCCCATGGTTTTTAAATGTTTTCTCCATGGAGATGTTCTTGCTTTGTCTGAAATGTTCCACAGTATAGATGATATTAAAACCTTTCTATCTTCATGCAGACCAAACCTGACCAAGTTAAAGATCAAGTTTTTTCTTTCTTTTAGGTATTTATGAGCTATTAAATCAGATGCAATTAAGTAAATATAAGGTAGACCTGTTTAATGTTGCACTGTGGAACATTCGTACATTCGAACATCATTCATTCGCTCCAGAATTCAAACTGAACCCTTAAAAACTGAAGACCTGATAGTTCCCGCTTTTTCATAGAGGCATTTGAGGAAACGGGCATCAGATTTTCATTTACTTGGTTTTTATAATGGACAAATGGCTACAAGAATAACCCAGACTCATTTTTTTTTTTAATCCTATACAAAAGACAGACATTCAATTTAGGTCATTTCAGTAAGTTCAGTAAGTAAGTAAGGTCTTATATTGCACAAATTTGACTCTTGACCATAATGTTGAGGTGATGTGCCTTGCCTAAGGACACAATAATAGTTTTTGTGACTGGCGCCTTACTGTGGCACCTAATTTTCCCACTGGTCTCCCATCCAAGTACCAACCAAACCCGTCCTTGCTTAATTTCTGAGATCTGACGGGATCAGGCTTTGCCAAGGTGGTACAGCTGTGAATATATAACATGTGTCACTGTTTTCCATTTTGTTCACCGGGAAATCGAAAGTCAATAGAAGCTGAACCCGTTAAAAGCTGCAGACCTGATAGACCGCGGTTTTTTATAGAGGCGTTTGATGAAGCGGGTATCAGATTTTCATTTACTTGGTTTTTATAGTGGACAAATGACTACAAGGATAACCCAGACTCAGATTTACTATTACTGTATCTATAAGAGACAAAATATAAATTCAAATAAATACAATTGAACGCATAATACATTCATTCCAAAGCTTTATAGTTTTCAAAACATAATGCTTTATACTCTTTTTTTTTTTTTTTTTTTTTTCTTTTTTTTATTTTCAAACTGGCACAGGCCATTGCATGCTATAAGAGATTCCTTTACTTTGTCTAAAAGAATAGCAAAGCTTAAAAAGGCAAAAAAAGGCAAAACAGAGTCATCTTTTTTTTTTTTTTAAACCACCTGTTTCTAAGGTTATACTGGGTCTTTCTGCTAAAATAACTCCTGTACACAAGGAAGAAGGATATAATTCGAGGCCTTGTACATCACTACGGCTGTACAAGGTCAAGATTAAAAAAAAAAAAAAAAAAAAAAACCTAGTATTTTTAGCTTAAGAAAAAGAGGATTTGTTGGTGCGTAGTAATTTGCCTGACTAATAATCCTGACAACCTTCTTTTGGAGCTAAAAAAAAACTTTATTAATATTTGTTTTATAACTATTCCCCCATATTTCCACAGAGTAGTTTAAGTATGGGAAGGAATAGACTGTTATACAATAAATAAAGGGAATTTTTTATTTAAAAGTCTTTTCATTTGACTTATTATAGCAACAGTTTTAGCCAGCTTTGTCTGAATTATACTTATTTGGATTTTCCAGCTAAGTTTTTTAGCTAAATGAATGCCCAAGAATTTATGAACGCTTTCAATTTCCATTTGGTTCATTTTAATATTAATTTGATTATTGATTTTTCTATTTCCAAAGATAATATATTTGTTTTTTCCTTATTCATTGAAAGTTTATTTATATCGGAAATACAAAGAAAACCATTGTGAAACTTTTTCTCGTTTTCACACTGTGACCTTAGCACTTTTCAACAAATATTTCTCAGAATGTTTATCAAAGCTATAAAATATATGTCCTCAAACGGACTTTCTTTGCATTCAGTTTCAGTTTCAATGAACAGTTTAAAGTTCATATCCCGGTATCACTGCTATTTCATGTTATAACCTGTAATTCAACCTGGAGAGACTCAGACACAAAGAGAAAGTATTAGTAGTTTTATCGAATGAGTTCTCTTTGGAGCTCAGACCCCGACAGAAGACGTTGTGATGAAGGCCGTGGCTGATTAGATTATGATTAGAAAAGTTCTTCCCCCGGGGCTTTGACACCTGAAGTTTTAGAGGTGAAGCAGAGGAGAGTGAAGACGACGATGGTACGTTTTTATATCGCACTTTTCCAGCTTCAAGGCACTCAAAGTTCTCTACGACAAAGATGTAAACGGCCTCGCTAGATGCTGCGCTAGCTATCCAAACGGCTAAACATGGACTGAGAAGAACATCACAGAAACTACAACAGAATGGCTATTAATATCAGTGCCAGATAATGTTCATAAATTATAAAAAGTACCAACAAACACACAGTACAGTCAGTGAATTCAAGTTGTTAGCATGACGATTAGTAATTAGCACATAAATAGCGGGCTAATTTGCATAACAATAACGCACCAAAAATGTGCTAACTCATACGTTTCAATCATAAAAGGCAGTGTTACAGGTGTATAATTATGTTTTACTATTTCATAAATTACAGACGATGCTTAAACAAAAAGAGAAATGTCAAAACAAAGGAGCGGCCATTTTGAAGTGAAAAACAACTTCCTGTCTAACGTTCTTCTTCTACTATTAGTACTAAAAGAGTGAATTGAAACACCACTAGATGGAATCATTTACACATTAACTTGTTTTAGCTTCGCTTCACTGCCTACCTGTGTTTTAGAATTGATTTTAAGATTTTACTGATCACTTTTAAAGCTCGTTTAGGTCTGGCAAGTTATATTTAATATCTTTTAACCCCGTATGAGCCTCCTGCAGCCTTCGATCCTAAAGCAGGTTTCTGTTGGCTGTTCCTAAGTCCAGACTCCGGACGAAGGCGATCAAATCTTTTCAGTCTAGACTCCTCGGCTTTGGAACGACCTGCCTGAGGAAATAAGGCTGCACCATCAGTATCATCTTTTAAATCACTTCTTAAAACCCATTTTTATCGGTTGGCCTTCCTTTAGCTGGTTTTATCTTCATTTTATTACTTAGTTCTTTTTCTTTTATTTAGTTATTTATTTAGTTATTTAATAGAATTACTGGTTTGGATGCACCATGTTCTGTTTCTGTTTTTTTTTTTTCCTTTTTGTATTGTTCATTGCTGCTTGTACATGACTTTGTAAACTTGTTTTTAAAAGGGCTTTATACAAATATATTTATTATTTTTACCAGTGTACACAGATACTAAGTCTATGCGTCTTCATCCACTTCACTCTAAGTGGACTAAGCGAGTGTGATGTCATCCATAGTGTCCAGGCAGCTCAAAAATGGCCAAAACCCCCCCCAAAAAACCAAAACTAAATTCAGGAGGAGGAGAGTGCGTTAATAAGAACATTTTAAGACCAAGATGACGAGGCCACAGCAGCAGGTACAGAGAGCAGAGCGACAAGATCCTAATGTAAGTCAACTGGAGGGTCAGAAGGAGCCGGAAGAGCCTCCTGCAGCTGCTATATCTATTCATACATACGGTCTATGGTTAGATGTTTTGCCCAAGGACACAACAGACAGATGCCCTACCAACTGAGCTACTGTTCCCCACAATAAGATGATAACGAGAGAGAAGGAGATGCAGTTTGAGTTTAAATTGAGTAGATTAGTGCTGATTGGACAGGATTAGATGTGGTGAAGAAGAGGATGGGCAGGAGTTCTGGGTTTTCTTCTAATCGGCTCTATTCACGCTTATGTAACAAACCAAGAAGACGTTTGGAAACATGCGATGAAAACTTCCGCTGGGCTCTGTTCATAGTAGCAAGTCTGACAAAATCTAAGAAAAATGAGAAAGTGTCCCAGTTTTCTTCGTCTCCATGTCACTGTAGCGTTCCGTTGTGCTCGGCTAATCAACAATTTCAACCAATTTCCACTGACGCACAACTCCGAGCGCTCTGGGTACGCGTCGCACTTTTAAATCTGTTCAGAACTTCAACGCAGCCCAAACAATAACTCAAACATTATAACAAATTGCCTTTTTAATATGATCTGCGGAATGAATCAAAGATGACGTCTGGAATTAAATGATCCGTGATGCCAAAACAGTCATTTTACCAAACTGGAGCCTAAAGCTGCTCAGGTGAAGTCTCCTGACAGTTATTAATACATTGCTCAGACTCTTATATTGCGTTACTTTATTCTTAGACACCAGAGGGCTGCACCAAAGCCAATAACATGAACTGTCTGCCTGGGCGCTTATAGAAGTCCACGCTGTGCAAGCTCTGCTCACTGTACAGACTCGCACAGATTGTAAACAAGACTTTATTAAACTCTTTTCAGGCGGCGATGTGCAATAAGGCTGGCTCTGGGTTATTCGGGGAGGCTACGCCGGGTGACACCCGCATGTACAAAGCTGGTGACATTCGAAAAGTTTATGTTATCAGTTTGGATCGAGAAAACGTCGATATTGAAGGTCCTAAAGTATGCAAAATAGATTATTGTGAGCTTTAAGTTGGGTTAAAACGTCAAAATCGTCAAAAACAGACCTAGAGAGAGAAGAACTTGGCGTAAATATGCAGGATTTGCGTGTTAAACGTGTGCGAACGAAAGCAAAAAACAACTTCAGGTCCGTTTTTGATGAGGAAACTACGTCGCAACATAGTGGAAATCAGAAAGTAGAATCGTATGAGCCCTGTAATAATACCGAAAGGGTAATTACAAACTTTGGGGGAGGCAGGGGGTGTTTTTTATGATGGAACCCAGTGAAGCGTCTGACTTTCGGAGAACATGAGCTGTCGAAAAGCGCAGCAGACTCCCATCACTCCCCGTGCTTCAGACTGACAGAAACGAACACCTCGTCTGAACCTGTTACATTAAGACCGTGCGAAGAGATGGTCATTCTTTTCAATTTGATTTTCAACTTTTAGAGGTTCATTGCGGGGTTGAAAGTTCACCGCGCGGACAACTTCGCGGAAAGTGTTCGACTGTACGGCGTTAATGGTATATTACGGTATTTTCTTGTCAAAAACAGACCTGGAGTTGTGTTTTTTTTCTTTGTCTGCTTCTCTTAGACCAAAAGACACCTTGAAGAAGTCCTCAAATGTCATTTCAAACTCCAAAAACCATCACTAGAACCATTTGGATAATTTCAATCTCCAATGAACGAAAGGTAAAATGTAGCTGTTAACTTGAAAACTACAACACACTTTCTATACATTCAGTAATAAGATCATAAAAAGAAAGAAAAAGATTTGAAGGTAAAAGTTAAAAGCAACAACTTTGAGATTTATCACTCGAATCTGCTTTTTTTTCTATTTTAGGAGTTTATCCCAAATCCGTTAGATACGAAAAGCGTGAAAATTTGCTCATTGAAATGTGTATATATCAAGCCATTATATTACACGACTTCTTGCCCTTACCTGGAAAAATCAATGGGGCAAGTACTGGAAAATTGGACTAAAAAGATGCTGGAACAAATAACGTATCTCCAGAAAGGAAAAAAGTGCGATCAAAAGGACGTATACGGGACTGCGGCCTGAAATTCATTGCGGTATTAAGTCTCGCTCCAGTTTGGTTGCTGATTTTTGTAAAGAACCACTACCACTAAATGACATCACAAGGTGGACCAGAGCATTTTGAGGTTTGGAGATGTAGACAGACACAATACAACTGTTTTTTTCAGAAGTTTGCACTATTATAACGTGGTTTAAAGCTCACAAAAGTCTTGGGGTGTCGGACATTTATTGCTTCACTGAGTAACATTCCAGATATTGCAACATCTCCATGGAGACAAGGGTGTGATGGTCCAAAAGGGACAAATGCAACATGTTTATATATTTAACTAGACTTTTTATAATGGTTTTAGTACAAAAAAACACCACAAATCTGCAAAATTCTCCACAGACCTGAACTATAATCTGTAATCTGACTTTTAAGGTACCGTACGTAGCAAAAGATTATAATTATACTAACTTTTCTATGGAAACAAGCAGGAAGAGTGAAGGTTTGTGAAGAGGCAAGCCCACCCAGAGTAAGGACACATGTGTAATCTTTGTTTTTCAGTGCAATGAACAGCAATAAAAATGAAAAACTGTTATATTTTAGTATAATTTGGGGCGAAAAGTTACACACTGTGGCTTTAAATAGAATATCTGAGCCTGCTGGGATTGGACTTGTAATGCGTTTTTATACACTCTTGCGTCGTTCACATAAAAAGATATTCTATTATTTTTACTATCTCCTTTTTGTGGGTCCCACCTGATACAAGCCATCCATTTTCCTCTCCACACCTGTCAGTCCTCTCATTTCCCACATCCTCTGAACGCACCACTAGACTGACAATGTCCTGGGTGGTATTTGACGTCCATCTCCACAGAGCCTTGGAAATTCCACAGCACTTTACCGTTGCATCTCTATTCCAACCATAGACTGTTAAAGGAGGACTAAAGGAGTCGTCCACAGCGTCCGGCTTCAGTCAAATGAGGCTCACAGAGGCGAGCAGTTTTATTGGAACAAATGTGGAGCCAAAGGTGATGTAGAGCAGGTTAATACGGACATTTTAAGACCAAAATGGAGCCGTAAGGGCCTCCATGATCACTTTCTATTTGGAACACAGCGGATAGCAGGTTAGCTATGTCTGTTTATATATGAATGGACTTTTCCCCTATGGCAGTTGAGTGGTCGGCTGATTTTGTGTCGACCTGTCTCACACACAGAGCAGTGTTTGAAACTTTTTATTTTTTGAGCTCAGTTTTTAACATCACTAACATCATGAACAAGTACATTATGAGCAGTTTAAAGGACACAACTAAGGGACTGGAGACAGTGCAAGAGACTAATGGTGTGTTTGATTATCTGTTCTGACATGCCCCTTTTCCTTGAACCGCACAACGCCGCGCCCAGTGTTACTTGTAGTGTGAACACATCAAGAGATTTTAACCAAATAAGAACTGCAGCATGAGCATTTCAAAGGACACTAAGGGACTGTTGAATTTTGTGAATTGAACTGTTTGTTTTTTACCCTGTATCCATGGAGACAGTGCAAGAGACTAATAGTGCGTTCGATTATCCGTTCTGACATGCCCCTTTTCCTTGAACTGCACAACTCCGCGCCCAGTGTTACTTGTAGTGTGAACTGTTTTCACTGTGTTTGGACGCTTGGGTGGTTTAAATGCCTATTTCAGTCACTCATATTTCTGCAATTGTATTACTGCATTATTGCAATATCGCGTTTTCAGTATCAGTATTCGGTATCAGTTTAAGCAGGGACTCCCAGACTTCCTTCACTTCTTTGGGAGGACCCCAAGGCATTCCCATAGTCCCTTCAGTGTTACCTGGGTCTTCCACGGGGCCTTCTCCTGGTGGGACATGGCTGGAACACTTCCTGAGGGAGGCACCCAGGAGGCATCAAGACCAGATGCCCGAGCCACTTCAGCTGACTCCTGTCGATGTGGACGAGCAGTGACTCTACGCCGAGCTCCTCACTCTATTTCTAAGGGAGCGCTCAGCCACACTGCGGAGGACACTTATTTTGGCCTCCTTTCGACTCATCTCCTTTTTCACCACAATGATCCCATACAGCGATCGCATCACTGCCAACACTATTGACTGCTGACCCCGCGACACAAGCCCGGAATAAGCAGAAAAATAATGGATTGATTTATGTATCACTGCCCATGGGTATGGTCATCGGAGTGTTTTTAGCCCATTTCCTGCTAGCTTATATGACAAAATTATGTACTGTCACATGACACCAACCCTTTCTTTTCATTAATGTACAGAATTATATCATGTATACTTAATTCTCCAGGTTGTGTAGTTGAAGTACATACTTATTTTGGAGCCTTGTACTCAGCCAATGCTAAAGCAACATAATCTTTCCGGTTGGCATCAATTTTTTTCACACACAAAACATAATAAAACAGTTGAAGTTCGAATGTGACGTCATATCCGAGATCCAAGTGGAAGACAGATGTTAAACGAACGCAGCATAACTAAGGCACTGGCAATGAACATTTGAGATGCCACAGGCTTTTTATACCAAATTTGCCAGAAGACCTTCAGAGGAAATACTCAGACCTTCTCGAGGAAAAACGAGGGAATGTTCTGAGGTGACTGCTCTGACACAGGATCTGCTGACCCTCCCTGACCAGTCCTCCTCTGAAACTGCACTAAGAACTTTGACTGACAAAGGAGTCCGAGAACCACAGTGGAAACGTTGCTGCAGCCGAATTTGAATTTCCCTCGGGATCAATAGAGTCTGTCTCGCTCTCATATATAAACTATGCTTCCGACAACGGCCTCGTCAGTTGTAATTCCGCTGATGTGGAGGCTAGCGCTGAGAGGTCCGTAGCATAAAGGCGGCGCGGCGTGTTCGCTAGCTTTATGTTTAATAATTACACAAGGCTGTATTGACGCGTTGCCGTCGGGCCTTAAGTGGCCTCAGTGGTAATTATACTGCTCCTGTTCCCAGACACCGCTGTCAATAGGAGCTTTTACACAATGCTTGTTTACTGTTGCAGACAAATACATTATTGCATTAGTCACGGTGATTACAAACCGGTCACTGGGGTCGACTGTTTTGGGCAGAAATCAAAGAGGGGATGTTGAGAGGTTTGGACAGCAGAAATTGATGATTATTTTTTACTTAAAATGGCTCATATTACTTTATTTTCTGAGCTTTAATGTTGTTTCCTCATCGCAAACGTACCTGGAGTTGTGTTTTATTTCTTTCACGCACAAATCCTGCGTATTTAGGCTGAGTTTTTCTGTCAAATTTCCACCTTACGACGTGCTAATACAGGAAGTGCTCCACTGTGTTTTTAACCTCCATACAGCTTCACTAGAATGGATCATTTCAGCCCTGGATTTGATCTATTGAACTAAAGGTAAAAGGCTGTTAATTTGAAAACTACCACTTCATGACATTGAACTAAAGAAAAGGCTGTTAATTTGAAAACTACCACTTCATGACATCACAAGGTGGAACAAAGCATAATAAGCTTTGAAGATGACGTGTGAATAAAAAAAAAACCACAACTGTAGGTGTGTTTTTGAGGAGGTAACAACATTCTAACATGACTTTTTTTTGTCAAAATTGGACGTTTAAATTAATTTGTGTTTTTTTAGATGTGGTTTGTAGTGCATGAAAAGCTGATAAAATCTTGATATGTCAATCCTTAACACAAGCGAATGAACATTACGCATTGCCTTTACAAGATGCTCATACTAAAGAGGCACTACATATTCTTTTTGGTAGAGTTCACCGTCTGTTCATGCTCATGGAGAGTTCTGAAAGCTCTAAGAAATGAAACACTGGGGATGTTCAAATTACAACAAACATCTGGTTTGTTTTTATGTAGAAATGTTCTTTCCTATATTTAAGTATGAATGTTTTGTTTTATTTAAGTAATAACCTAAAGTTTTAAATGATATAACACTATCATGTACATACAATTAACAATGTTGCTTTATTATAATGCAAAAACTTCACGCACAGCACGTAAAATTCTTGCACATGCGCAGTTCCGCACTTCAACGTCACGTGCAGAGACTTGGCGCTTGAGCTGTTCAGATTTCTTGTGCTTTTGTGGACAATCCACGACTGATCTTTGCTGTGACTTGACAAAATGTTGTCTGATAATTGACATATAAGTAATTTTGCCCAGCTCAGAGCATTACTAGTCCTTTACAATTGGCCTGTTTTGATCACATTGCGTGGCGGCACGGTGGCTGAGTGGCAACACTCATACCTCACAACAAGAAGGTTGCAGGTTCGATCCCCAGGTTGCCCGGGCCTTTCTGTGTGAGTTTCTGAGTTTGCATGTTTCCTCCCTGTGTCTGGATGTGTTTCCTCCGGTTTCCCCCATCACCCAAAAACATGCAACACCCTATGAACAGGGACCATTGACCGTCAGTCCCTCCCTCCTGTGGCTCACCACCTGCAGAGGGGTTATGTATTACTTATTACTCTTAATTAATGGTTAATTAACAATTTCACTTTGATTCTAATTAATGGTGTTAACTTGAATTCAATAAGATAATTTTGCATTTAACTTACCTTATAAGTCTATATGAAAACAACAGCCTTTTGTGGAATCGGTTGCCTTAACATTTTTAATTAAAACCAACATCTCATTTCTTAGAGTGCAGACTGTATTTTCACCAGACCACAAGGCCAAGGTACAGGTCAGATCACTGGAGAGGCAATACTCAGGAGAATACGGGAGAATAAAAATCACTCAATCATGCAATGAATCGCTCCAACCTTTTATTCCCGGTGAGCTACTTTTAAAAACTGAAAGTGGCAGAGAGCTACTCCTTTTAGCTGTTGCACGAAATTGAGCTGATATAACAACCTTTAGACGGGGCGTATTTAGATGCCTACGATCATAAACCATAAATTAATATGTCAGTGCACAATATTTGACATTTGGTACGATAAGAGATGTGATTGAGGCCACATTTGGATCATGGTCGTCATCCAAGGGCCGGTTGGAAAGTTAAGACTGTAACTATAACTGTTATATTTGTATGTTACAAATGAAAGTTTGTACTTGATTTTTCATTTTATCTTTATTTAAATTTCGAATATTACACAAGTTGTCCCAAAAAATTTACGTAATTTCACAGGCCAATAATTTTGGCAATTCTTGTTGAAATAACCTTGAATTTATAGAAACGGATCAAAATTTTATATTCAATGTTTTATTTTTGTTGTGTTTTCAGGTAACTTTCTTTTAAAATTTTGTCAACATTTTGGGACACACTGCATAATATTAAATCTATTGACAAAGTTAAGACATTCACATTACTCCTTCAGTACCATTCATAAAATAGCTGTCCTTCTGCATCAGTTTTTATTTTCTTGGACAATTTTGGGTTGATTTGTTGCATTGTGGGAGATGTAGTTGCGGCACAGAGTCACAACATAATAAAAATAATAAATTAGACTTTTTGACCCCAACATCTGGCCCTTTGCACCATTTTAGTTCCTTGCCACATGTGCTCTAAAAAGTAGATTTTGCAGAATGAAACCACTTTATATTCATGCATGTACTTAATATGTATTTTTGCATTAGAAACTTGGCGAATAAATAAATGCAAGATGCTAAAAACATCAGAAAAGTAAATTACAAGATTCAAACTTTTAAGCCTTTTGTGTTCTTAAGCAAGACATTGACTAACCCGCAGTCTTGTACTTAATTACCAAAAAAAGGAATTTTTAAAGAATCACCTTGATATTCCTGACAGTTTATATCGTTTTTTTAATCACAAGAAACTATTTACCAGTGGATATTTTTTCAGATGCAATTATCTTACCCCACCAGAAGATAATTTGGCTTGAAATAACAAAAGTTTGTGGGTGTCCTTTCAGGCACACACCAGCCTTTTCTGCATTTTTATTTTTGTTCATTTCTTTTTCAAACTTGTAGAATGCTTAAATGAGACATACTGTGCAAAAATTTAGTTTTTAATACGTTTTTAAAAGAAGGGGAATTGCATTTCTATGTGGGATTAACTGCAAAAACATATTTAGATCACGTACCTTTCTATTGATGCTCTGGGTCGCTCTCTTTTTTGCTCTTTGTGTTAAGTCACCCCCTCTTCAGAGCACTATCAAGACACAATCACTGTGCATCCCGCTCATGAAACTACTGCACATTATGTCCGTCAAGCAGTTGTGTTCAGTTTTGTACAATGTTTTTGTGTATTTATGGTTTAGGAGCATAGTTGATGTAGACCTGTGGGTGAATCATTACACAGAAACTTACCAGGAGGGTTTGAATAGGGCCCGGGAGAGATCACTAAAATACACTTGGAATTGTATTTGTAATTCATGGAAAATCATTGTGCCTTTCAGACATAACTGTTGTGAAATTATATGATTGCAACATCTCATTGCTATTCATAAGTGAAAACAGCATTACAACATAATCCCCCACATGCTACTCTGAAATAATGCTGTAAATATTGGCAACATGGTCCACAGGGTGGGGGTCCTAATAGAGAGCCTCATTTCCCAAAGTAGATTTAAGTAAGTAAGTAAGTAATAAAAAAAAGATAAAATAAAGAAAAATAAGCTGATTACCTCTGGGTTAATCAGCTATGTAGTAACTAATGACCACAATACCTTTAATTTCATTCCAAATCTATTTCTGAAGCTTTCTAAACTGCTAAGTTATTCAAACATTTCACCAAATCTTGCATTTTAAATACGCTCCTTCACTTATGAAGTGTCCCAGTGCATCTCATACAGTCGCTGTTTCCAGTATTGGTTCTTCGAGTCAGATGATTTCAACCAAACATCAAAATGGACAAGAATAGAAACAGAAGATGAGATGGGATGGTCATGATGGTCAAGTGCCCCTCCAGAGCAAACAGGACAGGCTTCCTCTTTTCTTCATGCCTTACACTGCCTCTCATCAGGACGAGATCAAAAGTCTTCACCCACTGCAACAAATGATGACCAGCTCCAACAGCGCTGTGCCCAGCACCGCCAGCTGCAGTACAGCCCTGCTTCATCCTCACAGTCCAAGCACCAGCCTCCTCAAGCTCCTACTCCACTCAGCCTCTGCAACATGCTCCCCAACCTGAGCCACCCTCTTCACTGCAGCATCAAGACCTTCAGGGGACTTCTACACTGCAACTTCACAGGGACATGATGTCCACCAGCACCAGTCTGTGCAGCAGCCGCCTTCATCTGGATTTTATTCTCCTGATAAAGTAAAGTTGGATTGTGATGCAGGAGTCACTTGACCCATCAGTCCCAGATGACCTCGCCCAGTATGTTGAAGACCAGGAGGTGATGAACAGTAATGGCAGAACCGCTGAGGGACTTGTGATTGACGACACTTCCTCGCACTGCTCCAGCATTACAGCACCACTCAACTCCATCAGTGGAGTGGTCAGGCCTTCTGCCCACAGCACAGGGCAGGCTGTTCTCATTCAAACACACACACCAGCTCCATTACCAGACATCACTGCTTAACTCTCAGGAGATTGAAAGATCAACGGGGCGCTGCCATCTTACCCTCAACCTCAGCTGAACCCCTCAAAGCCACCGAGCCCCGTCTGTCTCACCCCAAGCTGAGTGCACTCACCCCACAAATGTATTCTGCACCAGGCCTATCCATCTTGTGAGGGCTACAGAAAGAAGAAATGGGATTCAAACCTTCAAACGGCAGGACTCTCCTTCACTTTAAAACCACAATCATCATGATTATCCACTTGAATCTTCCAAGCGCTCTGTGCTTCATGAAGAATGTCATCGAGATGATTAAGAGTGAGGCCAGATGTTTTAGCTTAACTGGAGCCCAGATCAACAAGGATAAAGGTTTTAGCTGTTAGCTCAGTTCAGTGAAGGTATTTTCATGAAAGTCTGCATGTGTGATAGAGGCAGTTTTGTAAATTATTAATATCAATGTGTTATTGGTTGCTTGTTATGTAAATTTCTGCTAAATGAGTTACATATTGCTTGTTACCTTTATTGTTATGTAAATTTCTGCTAAATGAGTTACATATTCATATTCTACAATTTATCTCGTAACTGTTCTAACTAAGAAGTCATATATTTTGGTTTTCAGTGATACAAGAATTTTTGAGATGTTTTCTGCAGTTAAGGACTACGTGATACAAATTACCGTATTTTTGGAGCTATAAAGTGCACTGGATTATAAGGCGCAGTATCAAATAATATGTCAGTTGTGTCATTGTCCACACATAAGGAGCATCGGATTATAAGGCACAATAAGAGAAACAAAGCGGTGTCGGATAAATGGAACTTTATTCAGGTCATTTACAATAACTCTCAGTTGTAGCTAACACAAAAATACAAGTTTAACAGTTGGTGATTTGGGCATCAAACATGCCCGGATCCTCTCAACATTGTTCAGTTTTAACACTAAAATACAAAAGCTGAAATCTGCATGGTAATGGTGGCATTTTGGGTCCTTGTACAGCACACGGCAGAACTACCGGTATGTTGCACAGTCGCCCTATATGTGGCCAACATATTACTCCTCCTGACTCGCCCACTAATACCTTATTAGACTAATGTGGACAACATCAAATCGGTTGGAGGTTAAACACAACCAAAGGTCACACATAAGGCCACTGGATTATAAGTCCGAAAATAGTCTGAAAATACGGTAGCGTCTGCGGTTGGATCGTCTCCAGTTTGGACAAAGGTTTCTCACACTCTATTGTCCCTTCTGGATTCAAACAGAATGCAGAAGTACTGGCTGCTCAGGCGAGTTGATTTCCCTAACAGGATCTGGTGGCTCTGCAGGCACAAAGCTCACAAGGCCGCCGACTTGTGCAGCTTTATCATTTCAGTTCCGCTCCCGAGTTTGTGTTTTTGTTTGGTGTCATTCGAGGGCCCGTCATTTGCTCCTTGTCGCCTGGTCCCAGCGCTGTCAGAACACATTGAAATACACCGACACTTGTACTCGTGCAGACGGCTCCAGAGCAAAGATCGGGACATGCGACCTCACCTACTCCTCACCAGCACTTTCTACACGGTCATAAGGGACGCCATTTATTATTCATTCTGTTTTTTTCTTTTTTTAAGATAGAACCTGCTACAATTTTAACTCTGCTTCTGTTATGACCTTATTGTGCCATCTTAAAGGACTATTTTCTGATCTAAATGAAGTTTCCTCATCACAAATAGACCATTCAAGAACGAAGAATAGAATGAAAAGGAGCTGGAAGACGTGTAAACTCGTAACATCTGCCCCCTTTTCACACAAACTAAAACATTTCTATTACTTTAACAGTTCCGAGTTGATTTATAAGCGAACAAGGCCGCGTCATTTCAACATTTCAACCCAAGAATTGTCAATCCCAAGGTATAAGGCAGCTGTAAACTGCACCTTCATGACATCACAAGGTGGAAAAGAGCATTTCGAGCTTTGTAAATGCACAACAGACTAATAAAAAAGGAGTTTCTCAAGCTCAAAACACAACTCCAGGTCTGTTTGGAGGAGTTAGCAACATTATAACACAACTTCAAGCTCACGAGAGTCAAGAGTTTGAGTCATCTAAACAACAAAACCATTTCTATTTAAACGCTTTGCAAGTTATTTCCAATTTTTCTTAACACATTCCGTTCAAATTACAACATTTTGCAATTTTAAAAGGGAGTAGAGAGGGAGTCACTACCAAACTTGATTAAGTATAATTCCAGCAGGCTCGTGGTTAGATCCTAAAAAAAGCTTGTGCAAAATATGCTTTGCACTGGGGCAAAACTAATTTTACTTTATCACATGAAAAATAAGGCTCACCCGCTTTAATGGTGCTGCATGTTAGTCTTAAAAATGTGCAAAACAGCAGCAATTTATTTTAAATGAATTGTAATCACATCTGAAGGAGCAGTGAAGGAAGCACAAATGTTCAAATCATTTCATATTGTCGAGATAAAGATTTTGTCACTTGTAGATTTTTTTTTTTTATTTTAGAGGGAAGAGCAACCACCCCTTTCTACTTAAGTAAGAGTGCACTGCAAACCCCAACAATTAAGCAGTAATTAAAAAAGTTAGGCAACCATTTAGCTAAAGTTTTCTAAGTTTATAGTCTCATTTTTTTTTTCTTTTATTTCTGTAAATTTAAAAATACTAAGTGTCACACAATTTTTTATTGCATTTAGTAGTTAATTAATAACAATAATAATTTCGCAAAATAATTAGTAAAGAAATAAAAAAATAAAATAAAAATACACTTAATAAAATAATTAAAAATTAATTTAATGACAAGGAAAAACTGAGAGATGCATTTAAAAATTAAAAATTATAATTAGGTAGAGCACCTAACATTTTTTAATTAAATGGAAATCATTATTTCTGATTAATTTGAATGTTCGGGTTTACAAAGTACTGTTAT
Source organism: Scartelaos histophorus (assembly GCA_000787155.1). Taxonomy (NCBI): domain Eukaryota; kingdom Metazoa; phylum Chordata; class Actinopteri; order Gobiiformes; family Gobiidae; genus Scartelaos; species Scartelaos histophorus. The sequence goes on from KN489756.1 coordinate 55,445, forward strand.
ATTGTACAATATATTACTCAAGTTGGAGTAAAAGTATGCTGCTAGGAAAGTACTGAGCAAAACAAAAATTTCCTAATGATCCTATATTTCACTAAATTGACTATTGTGAGCTTTAAGTTAAGTTTTGTTAAGTTTGTTAAGTTTTGTAGTGTTTTGTTTCGTTCACACGTCTGAGTAACTTTTTTATTAGTCTGTCTACATCTCCAAAGCTCAAAATGCTCTGTTCCACATTGTGATGTCATGAAGTGGCAGTTTTTTTTTTAGTTAACAAATACTTTTTATGTTTAGCTCAGTAGAGATTAGCGATTCCAGGGCTGAAATTATCCAAATTATTCAAGCGAAGTATGAAGAAATATGAAGGGTTTGTGTGTGAAAGCTGCCACACACTATGGGATTTTCCGGTCTTAAGCAATTTTTAAACATGCGACATAAAGCGAACGCCACAGACACAAGGAAAAACTTATGAGACTTAAAATCTTTGATCACAGACAATGCAGCAGGACATGTCTGAGGACCACAGGATGTAAAGTTAAAGTGTGAAACGTGGTGCAATACTTAAAAAATTGGAGATAAAGTCCACAGGAAGTAGGGTCACTTTCGCTAATCTGCAACTTCACCTAAAACAGACCATAAGCAGACACACTTGAGGAAGTTTTTATGCATTTTTACCCTTAAAGAACGCTTCAGACTGGGTTGATAGTGCGGTTTTGTGGACTGAATGCCACTATTTTTACGGACAATGTCGATGAGATGCTGCACTTTAAAGTATTTTCGCTACACGTCAAGTTTGTCCGTTGCTACTTTGCCCGACGCTCTGTTTTATCGCTTATTTTCGTAGCATTTCTGATGTTTGGTGGTTACGATCTGACACTGCGGCTTCAAAATCGCACATGAAGACAAACAGTTGGGTATCGGAAACAAGAAATCACATCCAAAATCAGGTCAAGTTTGAAATGGGGAAACTACATTATAGCATAGATCAGAAAACAGCGTAACCCTTTAAAAAGTTACTCGAGCGTAAATGAGTAATTGTCCTTGGGTTCGCCGCTCGGAGCTGGCAGCGCTGGGTGTCGGCGCAGAGTCCATTTGGCACAGCCCCTGGATCATTCAAACAATCTGCTGCGAGACCACCGCCGGGAGCCCTAATGAAATGGAGCTCCAGACTCGCTCAGGGCTGTTTCCAATGTGCCCTTGAGCAACCACACGCAGTATCATGACGTCAAGGAGTCGGAGAAATGTAAAGATTTGTAAGGAATCGACATGACGCCACTACAAACACTTTGAACAAGGGTAGTGTCGGAGATTGCTGTGTATGAAAGTTTTATTGCGTCTAAGAATAGACACCAGGCAGATGGTTTGGGCCGTACGTGTCCTCTAAAGGTCCTACATTATGTAAAATTGACTCTTGTGAGCTTTTTGTGTGTTAATAATGTTGTTATCTCTCCAAAAACAGACCTGGAGTTGTGTTTTGTTTCATTCACACATGAGGTTTTCAAGTTAACGGGTCCTTTTTACCTTTCCAGACCTGCAAACTTGTCACTTTTTGGATACAATTGTCTTTTTCTTGGTCAATTGGGTCATTCACGTGATTCACATAGAACCAGTGAGTTTTTCACTGCCTTGAGTTCTGGGCATAGACTCTATATAAATAGTGGAGAAAGTAAAAAGTGGACTAAGCAAGTGTGACGTCACCCACAGAGTTCAGCATCGCTCAGATGAGGCTCATGATGCAAACGGTTACAGGAGCAAATCTGGAACCAGGCTCTACCTTAGTTTTCTGGACAAAATAGTAAAAAAAAAAAATCAGGATCATGAAGAACGGGATAATATGAATATTTTAAGACCAAAATGACGAGGCCACAAGGGCAAAGAGACAAGTGATAAGATCCTAATGTAAGTCAATTGGAGCCAGAAGGAGCCAGAAGAGCCTCCTGGAGCACTTCCTGTTTGGCACGTGGTGGTTAGGGCATTAGCGCTATTGATAAATATACGGTCTATGGTTCTGGGACTACAACTCGAATTCAGAGTTTGTCTGTGGACAGGATTTCTCGGAAAGTACTGGACGGATCTTCATGAATTTTTTACCAGAGGTAGATCTTGGTGCAGGGACGACTCCATTAAATTTTGGTGATGATCGGGATCCGGACCTGGAATCTGGATCTGGATATACAATCTTAGTGAGATTTCTCGGAAACTACTGGCCGAATCTTCATGAAATTGTCACCAGAGGTAGATCTTGGTATCTTGGTGCGGACGACTCCGTAAAATCTTGTTGATGATCCGGTCCGAGATCTGGATTCTGTGTCCACGTCATTCCTTGGCGAAGACCAGAAATCTCGGATTGCTCTTGTTACAAATGTTGTAGTGTGTGCTCCTGCGTCATTCTGGGGTTTAAAAACTCTTAAAAGCATTGAATTTATGAGTGTGGAAATAATACCTTAAAAAGCCTTGAAAAAATCTTGAATTTTTATATCTCGGTCTTAAAATTTGTGCAGTATGTAACTTCTTCGTATCGTATTTTTCCACAAAAGTTTAATATGTCAAAAGGACTGTGAGGAGGACTGTGTGGGCGCCAGATATCACAGACTATACGACGCGAGACGCTGCAAACTGTGTGGGGGCAGCATGGAACTCACTGTCAGCTGTTCATTTCAGTTAACACCCTTCGACCTGACCAGAGCAGTTCCGAGAAATCTGGGTTCCCTATGCCTGAAAAGCATGGTGGTGTTTGGCCGTATAGTGGTGTGTCCATAACTGTAGCCTCGTATTACAGCCTGTATATTCACTTACAGTTTAAGGCAGTATTTTATGTCCTATAACTGTCTTACATGACATAATCAGCACAAAATACACTTTTTAGAAGAAGAACAGGCAGAAGAGGAGGCTCTGTCCAGAAGGAGTGCTTGTCAAACCCTTGTCCGGGCTTAGAAGAAGAAAAAATAAATGTATAAATGCCAGTTCAAGGTGTCATCCAGTGAGTTTGAGAGAAGAACTCAGCCTAAATATGCAGGTTTGTGTGTTAAACATGTGTGAATGAAACAAAAAACAACTCCAGGTTTGTTTGCGATGACGAAACAACATTAGCGCATAAATGGACCTTTTAATTAAACCCAAAAACAGAGGATCAATTAAAAACAGTATCAGTATCTATTCCTACTTGTGTAAAAAAATCCTTTGGTAACTTTCAGTAGCGAGTAATACTTCAAACAGAATTGGTCTCATATGTGCGTACTTTTTCTTCCCTATGAGATTTTGCAGTGATTAATTGAGCGGACGATGTCTCAAACACAGACTACAGCGAGCCCCGGGACGCTCATCTCAAGCACTAAATCTTTATTCAATTTGCTGGATCACATACAGCCGCCATGCCACTGGGAAAACCGAGTGTTCCGGTCGGGCGGTGATGGCTCGGGGGTTAGAGTTCACGCTGTTGTTGCGCCCCGCGGCAAGACATTTCATCCACTTCGCCTCCAGTGTTTGAAGCTGGTGTATAAATGATCTGCGTTTTAATGTTTCCTCATTACAAATACCTGGAGTTGCTTTGTTTTGTTCACATAAATCTTGCAATTGTTAAAAAACATCATGTAAGCTTCTGAATTCATTGTTCTGAATTAAATAGTTTGGAATTAAAATATTCAACTTCGAGTTTACAAGGAAAACACGTTAAATCTTCTTTATTTAATTCCGTTCAACGCCTGGTGGTCGGGAAGGGTTCTGATTGGACAGGCACATCTACAGAAGAAAACTCACACGTCATCTCAGTTTGTCGTTCCTCCACGGACGCAAACGCGATCCAAACTTTTTTCCGCGGTGGTTCCGATGATAATTACGCAGCAGCTGGAGAATTCTATCCTCACGCTTTACGTCTGTGTGCTGAGGAGGAGGAGGGAAGAAGACGAACCGAGTGGACGGACGCTCTACCTCGGCCCAAAGAGCAGTGGATGAAAGTCCAAGAGACGAGCGGAGGAGCCGGATCGAAGGGAAACCCGACGAGACCCACCACCGGGATTATTTTGAAGAAGAAGAAACATTTACATGATCATGGAATAAATTAACTCAGCTTTAAAACCGTAATAAACCACCCGCTTACTTTAAGTTTAATTCTGAATAATCATTATCATTAAGAATTAAGTGTTTGCATGGTCTCAATTAATTTTTATTCTGAACAAGATCTCTGCCAAGGGATGACGTGGACACAAAATCCAGATCTGGATCCGGATCATCACCAACATTTTACGGAGTCGTCCGTCTGCACCAAGATCTACCTCTTTTCATGCTTAGGACCACAGTACCAAGGTTTGATTCTTTAGTTATTAGTCACAGATCCTGCAGTCAGAACTCAGATGATGCTTTAGCTAATTATATACAAGAAACATACAAGTTTTTCTCATTCTCAGGGTATAGGCCCATTATGCATCATGTGAAAACGCCAGAATTCACTCCCTGATTGGATCATCGTCTTGAAATTCAAAACATCAAATTATAACGTGAACTTTTCTCTTTTAGTCTGAAGAATCAAAAGTGAGAGGGAGGAGGTTCGAAGTCTGGAGGAATAAGGAACGGCCTGGTGTTTGTATTCAGAAAGATAAAAACACTTAAATCTATCAGAAAATGACTTAAAACTAGAGAAATTATTTTGCTGCATGGACAGATCATTATACTTGATAAGTTATCTTAAAATAAACTCCCTTTAGACTAGAATTAAGCAGCTTGCGGCCTAGTAAGATGAGAATAAATGAGATAAATACGATAAATAAACTGATATAAGTTTTAAAATCTTGGCCAGATCAGAGAAATTTGCAGTGGGACAGTCTTGTGTGACGTCACCAACTACTTGGCATCGGTTTTTGAGACGTTTTTGACCAGAAACCTGTAAATTTATCTAGTTTGCATTCAATAAAAAACTAGAAAAAGTAGATAATGCTTTTATAAACGCCACATACAATTAAGTAGTGAACAAAAAAGTAGATTTAGTGTTGAGTTCCTCTTTACGGTGTTGCTCAAAACGTGAAATTCCGCATTGTACCTGACAAAGATCCCAGCCTCGCTCTCCGACAGCTCACACCAAACTCTGTGACATTTCACTTTCCTCCCAAGTCGTTTGAATAAACTTGTGCTGTCATCCGTTGTGTTTTAGATTTCCTCTGCGTTATCTTGTCTCTGGGAGCGACGAGACTTTTGCAGCTCCCGCCGTCTGTTGTTTAATGTTGTTCGTGCTTGATCCGTCTTCTATTGCTTTCTATTGAATCCCCGCTCTCCTTCATCAGTCCTTGTACGAGCCTTTATAGATGTGCACCTCCTCGGGCGTCGGCTGCTCCTTCTCAACTCGCAAAAACTCCTAAACCCCGTGCACCTCTTTGTTCGGCTGCTTTGTACTAGAGAGTGGAGATGTTATCGTTTCTCATTTCCAAATGCCTCGAAATGTCACGGTGGAGAAATGTTTGAAAGTGAAATGTAACATGTCTGTAAAGTCCCCGAGTCAGACAAGGAAAACAAGTGCTTTCAAAGTGTTTTCATGCCATTGATGTTCTTATTTATCAGTTGCATCATATGAATAAAAGCTATAAATTACATGGAGACGGCGCATGTCGGTGAAAGTAAATGCCCACAGTTAGATGTCAAATGGAGCTGGTAAACGGGCAGTGCCTGGAGGACCGGCATCGCACTCGCACCAAAATACTTCCCTAGGCCCAGTTCAGTCTCGTTGCATCAGAACGTGGAGGAAGTAGCTGGCGGGGGTCATTAGGAGCGAGTTTTGTGCCTCGACCAGCCCCTCCGTTGTGTCTGTCTGAGAGGATGGAAAATAATTTGTTTCATTATCAATCATTACAGCACTAGGAAGAAAATGGAAGCAACAAATAAATCGTGGGTTTCATAAACTCTCAGTCTGTAATCCACCAATAAAAAATTCAAATTGGATAAAAGGAAAAAAAATAAATCAACAAATATATATATTTTTTTATTTAACATACAATACTCTAAAGACGATCCCTTATAACACTTTTAGAAAGTGGGAGGACACAACAGAAGATGGGAAGTTCTTAAATATTTTGGGGAAAATTAACTGTGTACATATATATACTAACTTATGACATATATATCATATAAAATAAAATATATGAATCTCAGATTAATATTTGTATTTATCCAAATAGTAAAAAAAAAATACAATTAAAATAAGTGAGAATTTTAAAATTATTCATAAGGGTGTAATTGTTTTGTGGGTTTTTTTTGTGTTTGACTTGTATGTTTATTATTCTGTTTTGTTATATGTTATATTCTATTGTCTTTAATAATAATAATTAAAAAAAAAAATTGTTTCATCAGATTTTGTATTTTAAATGCTGTTGAATTTCTCTGAATTTTAAAACTTATTTGAATTAGTTTTATTCTGAACTTTAGCTGCTGAAATTTTACATTTTCAGTGTTTCAAATTCAAAATAAATATTCAGCGCAAATATTTTCAAGCCCTCAAATTCAACAGTCAAAATTCAGAGTGTAAAATTTGCAGGAAGGAGCCAAGATGCCAAGGCAGAAGCAATCGATTCAAAGTGATTTGCTTTAGTTTTAGTAACAAACAGGAAATGGTGCAGTGAAGCAATGTGATTGGTCAGAATTAGCCTCATCCGCACCTCAAACCCCGCCCACAGATGAGAACAGCCAATAGGAAACAGCCTCTGTCCTCCTCACTCACTCAGGATCGATTGCTTTGGCCTTGGCATCTTCATCTTTGCTGCTAAATTTTTCACTGCAAATTTTAACTGTTGAAATTGAGGACTTAGAAATACACAGTGAATATTTAAAAGGTGACATTTTTATTTTGAATCCAAATCTCATATTAAAATTCAGAATAAAAATAATTCAACATCTTTTTTTCAAATTTTCAATAGCCAATACTATTAAAACAGCATGAACACACACAAAAAAGAGTGCAACTTTTCGGATTATATCACACTGGGAATATCAATGATTTTATACAACACAACTAACAAAATAGTAAAAAAAATCAGTGCCATTATTCCCATGCCTGTTTGCCTGTGGGAAGAGACTGCAAATCAATTTACAACTTTGCAAAGTAATCAGATGTTCCATTGCGATGTTGTGAATTGATTTGCGGCCTCTTTCCATAATAATCCACACTTGCCGTATATTTTTTTATCAAATCCCGACACAGCGTCAGACAGTTATTTTATTGTTCATTTGTTTTACTGGGGAATGTGTAATTACCACTTCAAATAATAAGTTAATCAATAAGGCATTAAAGTCCATGTATACCAGTTTTTTCCGTATTTGAGCTAAAAAAAA
>KN489758.1:0-27481 GCA_000787155.1 Scartelaos histophorus
TAAATTGAATTGAATTGAATAATATGTATTTCTGGTAGAAGTGCTATACTGTTAAATATTGAATGGGAATTTCATTACACAAACTCATTAACGCACTTCTGCAGCTTTAATATGTGCAAAAGTCATACAAAGGACAATAGCCAGGCTCAGTCACAATCCATTGCATCCTCATTGTAAAGTAAAGTTCTTTCTATAATCCTTTTTTCACCGCTTCCTGTGTTTGTCTTTGTGAGGCGGTCCTATAGTCTGACAGCCTGTCACAGCCCCCCCCAGGACCCCCTCTGTGGTGCTCTCAGACAGCAGCACCACCAGAATAGAACTTGTCTTAAGATGTTTAAAAATATCACAGGGGAAAATATATAGCAGAGACAGACGTTTTAAGGTAACAACGCAAATCATACAGCTCAGGTAGCCGCTTGACAGTACAGTAAAGTCTAGACCATAAGACATAGGAGTGAAATCTTTACTTTTATTAGGTTAGTTATGAGATTCTGTGCAGGTTATTGCTTTGTTTGTAAAACGCTTGCAAAGGGGTCAAACCGTGATCTATTGAAATGACGTTTGAGAAAAAGTTTAGTGCATTTTACGGATCTAAATGAGATTAATTCCACCATGTCGGCAATGCTAATGCTAAAAAAGTGTGGAGAAAATGAATCATATTGCAGGCATAACACAAACAATGGCCTGAACAATAAACTCTGAAATTGCTTTGTCTCTGAGGGACTAATAAACTACAGATGCAGGTGGTAAAAATCAACATCCATTAAATGATTGTAATAAGTGGTAATGCGGGATAATAAATGATAATGGTGGGAATGAAAAGCAGTCAGACTCATGCTCAGCTGGGATGTGGATCAAATTCTCTTAAATAACACTGCTTATTAAAACTATTTATCCCATTGGAATTTTTAGGTTGATTCGAAAAATGAAAACAGGGCCCACTTGCTTAAGGCAGGTTATTAGAATCAGTTTCCACATCACAGGCTACTGGAAGGTGCCGTGGAGTTGTTTTGTTGTATTTTTGGTTGGTTTATTCGACTTTTACAATGTGTCTTATCCAATGAACCACATCTCTTGAACAGCAGCTTGTGGCGGTGCGGCGGCTATTACCACTGGGAGACAACAACAAAAAGGGAGAAATAATGTTAAGTCTGAAAGGACAAAGGACCTGTTTGTGGAAGGGCATTTCTAAGTACAGTTAGGTTAGCTTTAGGACACACAAGAGCTTTAATTCCAAACTAAAATAATTTAATTCTGCAGAAAAATGAATTCCGCTTTTAAAAGATCATGTAACCACTTAATTCGTAAAGAAAATTATTATTCCGAGGTAAGTGGGTGGTTTATTCCAATTGTAAAGCTGAATTAATTTATTTCTCAATCATGTAAACCTTAATTCTTCTTCAAAATGATTCTGGTCATTCGTGCTCGTTGGGTCGCACTTCTCGTCCTTCTCGCTTCGGACTTTCATCCACTGGTCTTTGAATTCGCAGGACTGGGCTGAGGTAGAGCGGCCGTTGACTCGGTTTGTTTTCTTCCTCCTCCTCAGCTCACAGACGTAAAGGGTGAGGATAGAAGTCTCCAGCTGCTGCTTCATTATTATATCATTTCATCGGTACGACTGCGAAAAAAGTCTGGATCATGTTGGCGTCTGTCAGCTTTTTAGGAGGCGATGAAAACAGGAGTCCAGAAGTCCAGATGCAACTTAATATATTTATTTGGTTTAGGCAGAAAATACAGGTTTACTCCTGGGGACTGTCCACTTTTACATCTCTGCAGCTCCCTGCAATATTCACGCAGTTATACTGTAATTTTAGCAGACATCAGCTTTACATGACTTGGATTCAGTGTTTGGTATGGTTTACAGCTTGAAAATAACATGAACAACCCAGTCCTTTAAAGTGTACATATATGGCCCTGCTCTCTGGTCCACTGTACCTGCTCTAAACACGAATATCCATGTTACCCCTTGTGTCAACCTTTCACTGAATCAACAGGCTCCAACCCCTTGTGAACCTTTCACTGAATCAACAGGCTCCATGTATTTTTAACCTCTGTCTTACATGTCGCATGCAGACTCTTTGTCTAGGAACACACAGATTATGAAATCATGCAAACTTTTCCAAAGAACACACAGATTATAAAGATATCATTCCCAAAATTGATTATTAAGATATTATTCCCACACGTCCGTGGAGTAACGACAAACCGAGATGACGGAAAAGTCGGTAGCAGCTGAAGTCTGTGTTCTCGACCCCCAGACGTTGAGCGGAATTAAATAAAGGCGACTTAACGTGTTTTCCATGTAAACTCAATTGCAATTATTAATTCCAAGTAAACTCAAAGGAGAATATTTCAATTCAAAACTATTTAATTCATTTGGAAATAAAAAACATGATGTAAATGTGGCCACGCACTTCTAGCAGGGTCCGCCAACTGCTGATTTTCATGAAGATTATCTGAAATATCCCACAGTAGGGCATTAATCTACCTGGAGAAAGCACAGGCAGTGACACCATCCCAATTTACTGGTCAAATCTGTGGAGAGGCAAGCTTGCTCACACTAAGAATACAGGCTTTTCACCTAATGAAACAAACACAAGGACACGTTTAATGCCATAATCTGGAGCATTCCAGGTGAACAAACTATTCAAACTTCTCCACAAATCATTTACTGACTCTATTTGACCAGTTCGAGCTGCCTTAGTAACATCTGACTCGAACTAGAGTAAAAACATGGCTCTGAACCTGGTACGTGGGCTGCTATGCATGATTTGTGGGCATATTTTACAACCATTTGGCAAATTGCTTGGGATTTTGTGAACCATTGTGCCTCCACACATGGCTAATCATGGCAGTTGTTAAATATGTAACAGCTCATTAACCTTCAGCTGGGACGGGGGCCGGAGTTTGCAGCTCGGCAGCGATTAGCAAGCGACGCACTCATCATCACTAAAGTCCATTTAGACGCAATACTGTTTATATTTTTACACACGGTACACAAAAAGCAATGTAATAGAAGGCTTAAAAAGGTTAGTGAATTTGGAATCTGAAGTTAGCTTTTTATTTTTACACAGCGATCTTGACAATATGACGAATGCTACAGCTAACTGTGCCAAAAAATAAGACTCAAAAGGGCCTTTGAAACTAGTACAGGCAGTTAAAAAAAAGTTTGGAAAAGTTGTTCAAAATTGTACAGTGTCGATGAGTGTGTCTGATACTCATCCATCACCATTACAGCGAGTGCATCCTGTTCTTAGTTGTAGGTGATTATTCATTCCCCGGCCTACACTAACCACAGCCGGACACTTTTGGCCAGCTCTTTGGGACATGACTCAGTTCTCTGCCTCTTTGGTTATCTCCTTTTGAGAGCAGCCCTTCAGGGACATTAGAAACTGTGGGAAAGATTGTCATCTCCCATGGTGGTAAAAATACAGTTGTTGAGTTTTACGGCCGACCGAGGCAGCATATTTACAAGTCTGGCTTAGTGTGCGGCGATGGGGCATTAGTCAGCCAGGCTGCTGGGGGCTACACGGGGCCATTAGTCTACAGGCAAACTGCAAAGTGGCATTAGCTGAAAAGTCCCCTCCAGTTTCACTTCCTGCTATTTTATTCATGCTGAAGCCTTGCAGAAACATTTACTTAAGCCTTGCAGAAACCATTTACCAATTTATATTTTCTCAGGTAGATTTGCGATGCTAATTTACTCTGCATTTTACAAACTTTGTACTAGTGGTGAAATTGCAGCATGACATAAGCATTTGCGTCATAACCCATTGTGGAGGCCGTTACAACATTAGGGCCAAGAGCAAATTCAGTGGCCAACAGGGGGCTGTTTCACTTAAACTGCCCTGCTTTCAGTCTGACACTTGACTTTTATGTGAACAGTTTTATCTGGGTGTACAAAATACTAGTCTTCTCACTTCTGCAATAACTTTATATTTCCATACAGTGTTTAACTGCTTTTGTTGCATTTTTGTAAACCAGTGTTTCTTTAACAGTTCCCGGGTGATTTTCTATACTTATTGTGGGTTTTTTTAAAACACTGGAACCATAACACAGCCCCATGTGACTGCTAGTCTATGCCCAGACTTTGCCTGAGTCCAGTTCTGACTGAGCTCCCTCCACAGATCAAACCCGACTCTATAGTTTCTCTCAGAGCTCACAGACCTCCAGCCAAATGCTCTGCCTTTGTCTCTCTCTGCACCTCATTTCATCGTCATGATGGATTTCTGATGCTCTCCATTTACTGATTCACACAATCCATATGCTGACAATTCAAACACAAAATCACTTTCAAACAAACGAGAGAGGCAACCGTGCACGCCAAGACCGAAAATGAAATTGAAATGAAAGAGCTATTACATTATCAATCTTTATCTAATCCATTCGAAGCAAGGAGAGGTCAGTTGTAATTAGGTCCAACTAGCTTTGTGCTAATGAACAACACAGCACGTCACTTCACGTTTTCGCTTTGTCCAAGAATCTAACAACAGTTGAACACAAGCCATGTCATAGCAACACTGATCAATTTCCCATCACAACAAGCAATGCATGCCAAGAATATCACTTGGATTACACATTGGAAATTGATGCAGCCTCTGGAGAATTAACCACAAATTTTAAACACTTCCCCGATTTCTGTCCAGAGTTTTAGGCAGAAATGCTAACAAGACATTTACCAGGGGTCAAAATGCTTGTACATCTGCTCCCTGAACATGTGGCCTGTTTCTTCCTGCACTCTGCGCCGGCTTGATAATGGCTCCCACATGTGGATGACAGGATTATCGGGATGGTCTGTGGATCCATGTGCACTCCAAATGTTGCTCACTCCACAGAGCTAGGGAGAGTTTGAATGAGAGACTCTAGTGGGACGCTCTGAGAGGAGTGGAAAAAATGAATAGATAAACAAAAGTGGAGTCAGCAGCAGTAGCTTTGATGGTTTGTTTTCAATGTGCAACAGTAGAGACGTGTTCCTTTACCTCCACTGCACTTAGAGTGACTGAAGAGCAGAACTACAGAGTGTCATCCTCCAGTGCACTACGAACCTGTGCAGCATTTTCTGTGGAATCTTGTTTTCAATGCTATATGGTTACATTGAAGACTCAGAACTTTTTTAGTGGAGGATCCGTCACTTGCTTGTCTTCATGGAGATGTTATTGCTTTAATTAGAATGTTCGTTGGTAGAGATTAAATCTATCTCAAGGGAAACAACTATAGGCCACATTACAAGTCAGATCTAGTCGCCCCTATTCACAGAGAGGATTATTATTATTATTATAGAGCAATAGAAACACCCATAATGAATAAATACAACTTGGAATATTGTGGAGCAACTACAAATTGTGCTGCTGATTTTACTCTCTGTTGCAACATAGACATAGATTGTGGCTAATTGTTACCCCTAAACCCTTGGGCAACTTAAGCACTTACTGTGGAGAACTTGCAGCTATAACTTAAATAGCCCAAACAATAATATAAAAGTAATTATTAAGCAGTCGTCAATTATATCTTTATTGTGTATTTTTTTATATATCGCATTAAAGACTTGAGTTTATTTTGCCCCGTCCTACTAAAGTCTTACTAAATGCTGATAGACACTTTGTACAGTTATAAATAAGACAAATATAGAACTAAATATTAGTATAATACCTCAACGTTGTATTGGAATCTTGGTCAAATCTAATCTGATAGGAAACTTGAATCTAAAACGCAAGCAAAGTTACATTCTTGGGTGCATGATTACCCCAGGGGCACTTACTCCAGGGAAATCCACCACATTCCCATACCAGCCAAGACAGTCCTTCCAGCATGTCCCGAGTCTCCCCCAGGGGCCTCTGGCTGGTTCTCTCCTGTGCATGTGGAGAATATTCTATGAGACGCTGCTTATTCAAGCTTTTTAGCCTAGTCTAATGAGTGTGAATATAGTGTAATGTCTGTAAATGTGGTTCTTTCGTGCTTCACATCAAGCACTATGTCTGCTATAAGTCTCCGAAACGTTTTTTTGCAATTACCATTATAGATTTGCTTTGTGTACGCAGCATCACAATGTGTTATTCAGTTGTATCTAAATTTATCTATAACATCGACCTTACCAATGAAAAGGCTGCGTTGGTGTGTGTTAACAACAGAGATTTAAACTATGCTTTCTAGATGCGATCAGAGCCATTTCTTTACATCAGCTTACTTTGTTACCAGTCAGAATCAATGGAAGTCTGCTTTGGGGATGAAGAGCTTTCTCTGCGATGTGTAATCAAGTGTTTTGGGCTGAAGTGGTAGAGACAGAACAGATGTAGCGGCGCACTGGAGGCGGCTCGCGGATCCGTTTGGAGCGTGGTTTTGATCCCAGTGGGAAGGGCTCTCAGAACGCCGTCAAGCCGAGCCCAGACGTTTGATCACAGCGCCTATAAACACCTTTGCAATGAGCACGGAGCACAATGGGACACAGCTTTTAGAAGTTAAAAGCGCAGGTTATGTGGCTTCACCGTGGTGTCTCGCGAATACAACAAAAATTCACATGTGCTCAGAAGATAGAACGCGAGAGAGTGACAGCTTTGCATTGGACAGCGCTTATCTACCCCTTTCTCTCTGCGATAAGCACTGGCCACATTGTCAGCGTTAGTAGCAAACACGACCAGGAGCACAATCTATACAGGCTTTGTTTAGGGCTCTTCCTACACATGGATTTCTGTGCACACACAAGTGGAGATAGAAATAACTGACAATGAAACAAAAGGCTTTATCAATACTTACAAGTTAGACGTTTTATAGGACATAGAATGGATTGGTAGAAGTTGTCGAAGTGCAGGACGACTTTTCAGACTTTGATTCTATTCACGCTTAGCGGAAGAAACATGCAGATGACGACTTCTGCTGCAGTTACCGGCACTGGGTGATGTGATAAAACCATTTTCACAACCTGCCAAAGCTTTTCCATGGGGGACGTGACTCTATTCGCATCTTCAATGTCACTTTTTGTAACTGTTGATCTGTCGAAAATAACAGAATGCTACAAGTACAACTCCTTTACTGAATTAAATTTGGCAAATTATAGTACACAAATTATTGGGAAAAAAGAAGGAATACAACGTCATCTAGATGAAGAAAGCATGGCCATTTTCTCAGTTTGCAGATTCTCATTTTTATTTTAAATTACTATCGACGAAAGAGCCAAAAGGAGGTCGTCATCTGCATGTTTCTGCTGCTTTTGTGACGTAAGCGTGGAAAAAGCCTATTCCATGGCAACAATCTACTGCAGCTGCGAATATGTGGACTCTGGTGATGAAAATAATGGACTCATGTAGTGTTAAGATTATGGATTTTAGGTTAACAGAATCACTGATCAATTCAAAACCAGGGTACAACATGGAGTTTGTGTATCAATATGAAGCCCTGACCCTTTAAGTGAGCTAAAAATGATCAAAGTTGTTTTAACGGAATCACATTTAAGCATTAAATAGCTAAAACTATTCTTGAACTGCTCTTGATTGATAGCTTTTAGATTGGAAATACTATCACCGAAGACTTCACATCGCTTTGCTTGCGAGGAATTTGAATCTCAGCAACGTTCAATCCATTCCCTGCCGACCGGCTTCAAACGTGGTACAAAACACGTACGGCACAATGAACAATTAAAATATCACTCGGGGCACAGCCATAATAACGTATGCTGTAAGAGACAAAAGGGAAGCCTGGGGTTTGCCTCGTAATTCATTCAACAACAATCGCTTCCCCGCAGCCAAACAACATTTTCATCTTTGGAGTCTTTGTCTAGCTTTGATTTCCCGTGATGGGGCCTTTTGTCTTTTGCTAATGACTGTCCAGCTGCCACCTCCATTCAGAGAAAAATTTTCAGATATCAGCGAGCGTTTTCTTTACCGACAACAGCTGAAGTAAAGTCAAGCCTAATGGAATCTCACAGTCATTTGTTCTTTAAGGTCCTGATGTCATACTTGTGTGCAGATGGGATGTTGATATGGTTATTGCTCAATGCAGTTGAACGGGGAAGGAAGCAGATGCCGAATGCAGGATTGCTTAACATGTCATTGTCAATCAGCCGACACTGCAGTCCGAACAGCTGTGGCTCTGCGGTGGGAAAAAATATTTAGATGTTTACTGTCAATACCTGGAAAAAAAAATCATTGCTATTTCTGTCTGTGCTTTAGACGGCAACAAATTCTACAACCGAGGATGTGATAATATTCTTTTTTGACCAAACTGCTTGCTACACCTGCCTTCCTCCCACGTCCAAAGAATGTCAAGTAGGGATACACTCTAGACTACAGCCCGCAATGACCCATAAAGGATAAGCAGTAAAAAGAAATAAAGTAAGAAATTGGATTTTTACTGCTTGTGGTCATTAGACAATCAGCCATCCATAACAAATAAGAAAAGTAGAAGCAATGAGAGGATGCAGACCTCAGACGAGACCTTATCTCTTGAAAACGCAGTTAGGTACTTCAGGGATAAACACCGTAAATAATATATTGCACAGATTAATTTGTATGTTTCTGAAAAGGTTAGCAATTTAAGCCATAGAAATCTAACATCATGAGTAAGTCTTTGTTCGTAAGTTTTAAATGACCAGTCACGTAGCTTGTACTGCACATGTCTGGTGCATATAGGGGGCAGGAATTCTATTGAGTTGACATATAGCGCTATAGCTGCGAGATTAAAGCACTTAATGAACTCCGGCTCGTCTTTATCCATCACCGTGGTAGACAGAACGCACTGAATGATGTGGCAACTCATTATAACATTAATAATTACTTGCTTCAGACTGGGCATGTATTTTTGATTTAAGATTAGTTTGCTGGACAGTAAGTGAGTTTGTAATGGCCAATGTATAGCCTTTTGTCTGTTCAGAAAATACCTCTCAAAGCGAATAGAAACTAAAATCTGTTTCAATCCAAGCACTGCATTATTTTGTCAAAGAAAAGTCTCAGGAAATGTGCTTTTAGTGCTAGTATTTTAAGTCAGAGTATAGCATTCCTCAACAATAACATGGCTTATTGATTTTCTGAGATCTCATCTGAACAGCTTCAAAAACAGTGGCTACAAAACAACATACAGAATTATAATAGTTGGTTGAGGATTGTAAAGAGACAAACACCTAAACACAATAATGCATTAAAGGCACTGTACCATCCTGAAAATGTGAAGCATTCCTAAAGCATTCCTCCCATTATTTGCCGTTTATAAGCACTTTTCGCATCACAGGCCACAGTTTTGCCATCACATTAATGCTAAAAACAATAAGCATGCTAACAATTCAATTCTTGAGGGTAAAAACACATTTTAACCGTTTATAAAGAGCTGCTTTTACAATGTGCTACATGTAAAGATCGGATACTGCCCCTTCAGGCATATGCCTACAGTGGCCCAAACCAATTTGTTCTTCAGTATAAAGCTCCCTCTCTCCACCACAATACATCATTTCAGGAGTGGAGCTCAATAGAACATGAAGCATTCCCTGAGCATGCATTTTTAACAGTGATATTGGAATAAGATGAATATTTTATGAAGCTTTAATTTAGCTCTCTTATTCTAACTCTATTTATCTGAATGTAATAAAACCTTGGCTTTTCTTTTGAATATATTGGACTCCAGATCCGTGAATATGAGCTTTAATCAATTATCCATATTCATCTAAATGCCTGATTTCTGCCCTGATTCAGATTGGGCAGCGTGCCGCTTTGAATCACTCCTCTGCTATTGTTGTTGGCGTGTTAATCTCTTGGAAAGGCCCCAGTCCACTATCACTGACATAAGCAGCAAATGAATTTAGATTTGTATAACACAATCTGCTGCTTTCAAGTGCACTACTTTCTCCGCTAATCTCATTCCCGCTCCTGAATATTTTCCAGTCCCTCGGTCCGCCTTCACGCAGTTGCCATTATTCCAACAGCGGCCGTTCAAATTAAGAGTGACAGTGTTAGGAATGGATGTTTTCTTGTTATTGTGTTTGTGTGGAATACAAAGGCGATATGCAGATTAAGAAACTAAAAATACAAAAAGTTGAAAAGGCACAGGCAACTTTCAAGAGTGAAGTACGCCCCTGCGACTGACCTGAGCTGGAGGGGAGACAGCGATGAAAGCTACAGAGCATTTGTCCTTAGATACCTCCACTCTGTTTCTCAGCAGCTACCGCCACTATCTCCACATCCACACTGTGCTGTAGAAGCAATAAACATCTAGACAAGTTATGTGCAGTTTAAGTGACAACACCACCATATTTACACACTGCTTCTTCTCCACATCAAAGGAATTATGTATTGCAACATTTTTTTCAGATTTTAAGCAGGTATGGATGAAAAGATGATGCTATGTCATTAAGTACTAAAAACCCAGACAAAGTAAACAATAATGGGCCATCAGTGTGTTTCACTTTTTTAAAATGTGATTTTGGGACTTGGACCAATGACTTAACAGACACAAAATGTTCCATAAAATCATCTGTGGCGTCTGCGTGTGTCTGTCAGATCTGCTCCAGTGGTTTGGCCGAGTAATAAAAATACAATAGTATGATTTATAGTGAACGCGAGCTGCCGTTGTTTGTGATCAATAACATATTCCCACTACATATTTGAGACAGGTCACTTACAGCTGAAACACAAATGTGTCTCACAGCACTGGGACTGGGGTTGACTTCAGTGTAGTTTTATTGCTGACTGTGCACAGTGCATGAGCGTGTGCAGTCACATGTGTGTAGATGGGAGACGGGAAAAGAGCAAACGAAGCAGTGGAGAGTGGAGAGCAGCTCCTTCCTGTCAGTGTGGGTCCAGGGGAGTACGACAAATCATGTCCAGAACAAGCACACCTGTCAGAGACAGATCCAGTCCTCTCTCTTATACTCTGATGTTCTGTAACTGTCCACAGACACTGTTTCATTGACAACTCATAATAAGGCTTTATTTTTCTTGAAGATATGAGTTGGATGTTCAATTCATGTTTTTTTAAATCAATTACCAATGAATCTTTACTATATTAGATAATTTTTTTTATGAGTTTGGATTCTGGCTTTGTAATTAAGATTAAGGAGCTGCGGCCAATCCACAGCCAATGTCAGTAAAATGCTGTGGTTTGGAGCAGAGTTCAGACTTAGACTGTTTTTTGTGGTAAATGACACTGATCAAAACTCTTGATCAGTTCTCTTGTATATTTTTTTCAAATGAACAGAGCATTTACCCCTGAACTTGAAGCATATTACCATTTCTACTGCAGTTTGATATTGGCTTGTCTGGTGTTTGCTATAAAATAAACATTCTTGTGAATATTAGAAAATACCGCTCCAATGACTCACCAATGTTTTTTCACTTCCCGGAGACTTCGAGCACTCCAAATTTACATCCACTGAACCACTGGAGACAATTACTATGTTAATCCTAGTCTTTCAGTGGCATTTGACTTTTAAAAATCCTTGTTTGTTTTTTTACAGAGTCAGTTTACTCAGTGTGTCTAGCACTTCCTCTCAGTAGCATCTTGGATCTTTGCCGGCAGCCATGACAGGTCTGTGCGGGGGGCTCCTCACTCGGGGGCAGAGTCCAGTATTAAAGCCACACAGAGGGGAGACTGTTCCCTCTCTGATCGCTGCTGCTGTCTGCTGCTGTCTGCTGCTGTCTGCTGAGAACTATGGCTGTTTTTTACAGTTTTCCTTCATGAAACATTTCACTACACAGCTCACTGTGCTTGTTTTGAGACATACACTAAAAAGGTACCACCCAAAAATAAAGACAAAAAAAAGGTTAAGGGGTTTTGCTCTATTCAAAAAGATACACACTTGTATGTCCCAATGGTATGACAGAGGAGGGCTGCACAATTTAGGAAAAAACAAATGCAATTTCTTTGGCAGGTATTAGAATTGGATTTGCAATAGACTGCACATTGTAAACAACTGCAGCAGCACTAACATATAGGACTGAGGAATGAACTAATCCCACAACCCCAGGCATTTCAGACGATGTTTGTGGAGGTATAAACTACAGGTACAACTGGATATTTCTATAAGAAGAATTCATATGTTGTTCTTTGTGCAAAATATTGTATATTGCAATGTAGAGTTTGTATCTTCAGGTGAATTTTGAATGAATCTGTTGAAAATGTCTTGCATTAGCATAAGGATTTGTTTCTGTGCATGGAGGAAACAACAATGTGAAAGCTGTTTTGTACAGTAGCAGGCTAAATACCAAGTCAGTGTAAATTCATAAGTGCTCGTCAACAATGAGAACCAGATAAAAATAACTATTGCTGCAATGTGCCCTAGCGTTCCCAAAAATAAACCTAGATGAAATCTAGACCATGAAATGTAGTTATGATTGTAAAGGGTGAGGATCTGGCACGAGTCCAGGGTATTTTGAGTAAAGACGCTTCAACATTTTACATTTATACTGTACTGCCAACATCTCTTTAATTCAGCTTTGTTCTTGCAGCTCATGTGCTGTCCCTCTTGTCATTGGTACCATTTATTAGGATAACTGGATTAGCATGTTGGATGAATATAGTGTCATATTTAGTTTTTAGGCTAGAATATGCAGCTACTCTGTGTTAATTTTCATCCTTGTGCCCTACAGAAAAACATGAGTAAAAAAAATACCACGTATCCACGTGAGAATCATTCTATATGTATAATACAAAAAGATACTAACCGTGTCTTCGCTATGTTACTGTCATTGCCACCTCTAGTGAGCAGAGAGATAATCTCATGCCTGCAAAGAGAGCTTTGAACTGACAAATGTTTGAAGGACGCCCAGCAGGAGAAGCCATGAAGTGGGCAGTGCCAATGGTGACAGCTGAAGCTCTCGACACTGACCTTACTCACCGCGTGCTGCTTAGGTGAGCCATACAATAACACAGGCACAAATGTATTATTTAATTAGTGCCACGTGACCCCATGTGGCAATGCTGTCATCGCCACGCCTTTCTTTATGCTTGTTTGAGAGGTCTTCTGGTCAAGGCTCCCATCCACATGCGGAGCTCTTTCATGAATGTGTTATTAAAAGCCGCACACATAGAGCGCACTGAGTGGAAAAAGAAGATTCACTCACCTCTATTTCTTTCTCTGCAGAGAAATCAAGGCTATTCTGTGGAATTAATAGCAATGTAGCACCTATTGCACTCAGACTTCTTATGTACGATTCCAATACTTTTTATCAATACATTTTGTCACACTGGGAACATGGGTCAGTACATCTCCCTATACTTTAACCTTGAGTTATTAGACATTCAAAGAAACATTTTCAAAGAAACATGTGATATTTATGATTTTCAAAATGACTTTCTACAGTGCTAAATTAATGCTCATGGACATGGAAGTCATTTAAAGACAATGAAAAAGAGTAATTATACTATTATCTAAATGTGTAAAAAGAAATGATCTTTAGAGTAGACAATCATCATAGCATCAAGTGCAAATCCTCTCATGCATATTCTAAATAGGCTCATGAATACAAAGTGGCCAATATAATCAACTTTAAGTATAGACATGTCCCCAGCACTGTCACAGTGCTAAACACTTCACAGTGTGGGCAGTGTAGGACCTCTTCTCCACCCTCTCCTCTCATCAATCATCACGTACATAAGCACAGCCCTATAGCACTTCAGGACTGAGTCAAGGTTAGTCTGGTTTGGCCGATAAACAGCCATGTTTGTTTGTTTGTGGGGATAGAGTAGGACGGTGAAGGCAGCTTTTCCCAATTCACGCCCCCAACTGACACAAAGAGGGGCAGAGAGGGACAGACAGGGACAGAGAGGGGCAGAGAGGCACAGACAGGGGCAGACAGGGACAGGGAGGAGCAGATAGGGGCTGAGAGGTTGCAGGGTCAAACTGTGAGACATCCTTTTTAGACTCAGATCTGTGGTGTGTGTGGAGCAAGAGGTCAGTGGTGCTGTGTAAGACATCTGTAATCCTCACTTTTCCTTCTCATTGCTCCATAACCCCAGTGATCTGTGCTGCTCTGAGGCTGACCCGCTTCATTTCCTGTGCTGCTGACAGCGGCCGCGCCAGCATCAATATCCACTCGTTAGCATGTCCGTTAGCGCAGATAAACGCACACTCCTGTTGCTCAGCGGGGCTCCTCTTTCCATTAGCATCAGCATTAAGATGCACAGGAGACGGCTGGTGCCTCAAGTGATCACCGTCAATTACAGCGCAGCGGCAGGGGAGCCACCCCCACCTGTCATCACATCATCAGCCTGAGGATGACCAGCCTGACAGCTCCCACTACACTCACAGGCTTCAGGGAGCACTCTAAATATCACCGAAGGCTTGTAGTGCAGGCAGCACTACACAGCGAGGCATTTCAGTTATCAGGAACTTCAGACTATACAATAGGCTACGAACAGGTTTTCCAAACCATTATACTTCATACTGAAAAACTGTAATATAGACACACACACACACACACACACACACACACACACACACACACACACACACACACACATATATATATAATATTTA
This sequence comes from Scartelaos histophorus, assembly GCA_000787155.1. Lineage (NCBI taxonomy): Eukaryota > Metazoa > Chordata > Actinopteri > Gobiiformes > Gobiidae > Scartelaos > Scartelaos histophorus. The sequence goes on from KN489758.1 coordinate 14,456, forward strand.
CATTTTAGAGAGTGCTTACGTTGCTACATTTAAATCATATTTCATTGAGACAACAGCACTGTAATATACATGAAGATGGAGGAAACTGTGGCTATACAGAGGTCAGATTCCCATCTCCAAGTGTTTTCATGCGCTGCGTTCTGTGTTCTGGTTGTTCTTGTTGACTGGAGCTGCTAGATAAGAGGGATGGCTGCTCTGAGGAGCAGGGCTTTGGCTCTGCTCCTGTTTCCCTGTCACTGCCTCTAAGCCCGGCCCAGCTCCTCTGCTCCTGCCAAACCACCATCAGAGCTATCCAAGCGCGGACATCTGTACAGCAAGGCACAGAGCCACACTGCCATGCTCCCCCGGCCTGCCCCAGCCTGCCCCAGCCTCCCCCAGCCTCCCCCGGCCAACTGCATTCAGCGCCGCAGAGAGCACCCACACAGCGAGCTGCCACTCAGTCCACACGGCTCAAACTCATGCATCACTAATACTTTCAAAGTCACTACATTTGTCAGGTCAGAGTCTGGTCCGGGGGTCACACATTGTGTTGCATTTTTACACTAGTTTGTAATTGCAGAAAACTCTATTAAATGAGGGTTTTTTATTGACATTATTGACTAAAGCAATGGCTTGTTGTAATATGTTAAGTGTTTCTGAATGAAACATTGTTTGACCGTGAGACACTTTCATACCGAGATTACAAATTGTCACAGGGCGATGATGCAACTCACAGGGTCAACCCCAGCCCACCTCACCTCAGGTTTGCTATAATGAATGCCTGTCAGCTTTCTAGCAATTCAGCTCCTCTTCCTCAGGATATTAAACTGATGAATATTATCTTGATACATGTTTGATATGAAATAAGGCTTGCAGTTTGAAAGTAGCTTAAGGAGGGCATTTCCACTGGCTGCACTGTTAATCTTTGAGCAATATGCTGCAGTATTAGCAGAAGATATGAAGAGCCATTTCCCTCCTCATCATCTGTGTAAAGGGCACAGTCTTCCTCCAGTCAGTGCACCGCAGCAGTGGAGCTGTGGGTTCAGGCTGGGGCCAGTACCATACTGTATATCAATAACAGCAGCCTCCAGTCTAGGCCCCCCTCAGGGCACAGAACACACAGAGCACAGAGCACAAGGCCAAGTGCAGAGCGTGACCTGGGACGCTCCAGTCAGAAGCCACCCCTGAGCCACACATAACACTGTTTATGCTTTTTTTTACAAGCTTGTTCAATAAAAAGAAGACATTCAAACTTTTCTCTTTGTTAACGTCCATTTCACAAGAAGAGATCAACATGAGATGCATACAAACCACAAGAGTGCCAGTGACATTTAGACAAACTACAGAAGTCTGAGCCCAAAAGCACCATTGAGACTAGGTGTTTTTTATCTCCCAACACTGTCAGAGCAGCTTACCAAAAGAATGTTAAACATCAAAAGTTTAGCGAAGCACACAGCTGATAAAAAATATGCATTTAGAGTCTAGGTGGCTGGATTGTGTGGTAAAATGAATATTTAAAAGTAATTGCTGGAGGGCATGATGGTGGCTACTCACATTATGTCTTTTACAATGTAACCTCTTCACCAAAAGCTTGTGCCTGTGCTGCCTGAAAAGTTCAAAGCAAGAGCAAAAACAGTCCCGTAAAATTGTGTCCCCAGTTTCCAGTTTCTCTCACTATAGTTATGGGGCCAATACTAAAAACTTTATAGAATAGGTAAAAGTAGGCGCAGGCAATATATGTTTAAAAAAAAACACAATTTTCTTAAGCCAAATGGATGGGTGGATTTAATCATGATTCATCTACTTATAATATATGTATATGCTGTACAGTTAACTTGAGTCATCTTCTGCTTTATAGAGTTCCCTCTCCACTGTGCTTTAATCATTGTGCTGTTTAAATCACAGACTGTATAAAAAAGTGGACTAAGCGAGTGTGACGTCACCCACAGTGTTCAGCTCCACTCAAATGAAGCTCCCAATCCTAATGGTTACAGGAGCGAATCTGGAGCCAGAGTCCATATTTGGAAATCCAACCGCAAGTATCATAGCAACCACGAGAGCCAATCATGACTGAGATCGTAAAATGTCCCCGCCCTTCTCAATGGAAAGGCGATTTACTTAGCAACGAAACACACTGGCTGTCAATCAAACCTGTTGCTAACGCTAGCTGGAATGAAGGCATCTGATTGGTTATTTATTTTCATATCTTGATTTACAGAGAAAACAGAGAAAATAAAAAATTCAGGATCATGCACAGGTTAATATGGAATCATGTAGGTTAATACGAACATTTTAAGACCAAAACGGCAAGGCTCACTGCAGCAGTCACAGAGAGAGGGGCCAGAGGAGCCTCCAGGCGCACTCCTAGCATGTTAGCTACGTCCGTTCATATATACGGGTCTATGCTTTAAACACACCTGTCTCACACACAGTACAAGAGGCTGACCAACAGGAGAAGTGAGCAGGAAAAAAGGCCAGTTTTTGTGCCAAGAGCTGCATTAAATAGAACAAAGTGAAATCACCAAAACAGCGTCATCAAAAGCCTGAGATCACTATTATATTTTTATTGCCACATCACCCGGTGCACCGTAAAAGTTCCCAGCACAGTGACGACGTGTAATGCATTCAGACATATTAGAGATGATTCAAACCAAACCCTCTACCATATAAGGAGGCAGAGGGAAAATGGACAACAACAGCCTCCATATCAGCTTGTAAAAAGTTGCAGCAGCCTATAGCAGTTCTACTCCCAAGCGGATGTCACACTATGAGCAGTGTGACTGAACTGACCTGTGTGGAGGGCTCAGCATCTCTCTTGGTCCGGCTTTGGGAGATCCACTGCACTGTCACCGTCTGTCCCACGGGCAGCCCTGGAGCATGAACAAAAGAAAGTCAGGACATGAATAACTTGTGTGGGGCTTGTTCTCCGCTGGGACCTGCACTGGAATAATTGGAACAAAAAATATAACTGCATTTTTTTAAAGGGACAAGTTAACATCCCATTTGCCTCTTCAGGGATATCAGCTTCCTGTTATTGATACTGCAGCAGATGTCATCCACTTTTCCTTGGGGGGACATGCTAACTGGAAGCTCTGCTCTGTCTTAAGCTCTTTTACTCGAGTTAGACTTAATCTGAGACTTTGTTTTGACACAATCTGACCTAAAGAACAGACTATTACACTGTAAATTTCCCTGATCTGGCCAACTTACATCAGTTTATTCATCTTGTTTTCAGAGACTGCTTAATTCTAGTCTGGAAAAGTTTATTTTGGCAAGTAAAATTATCTTGCTGCATGCATAGATAATTTCACTCCTTTTAAGTCATTTTCTGATAGATTTAAGTGTTTATATATAATTGGCCAAGTTTTTTTTTAAGTGTAAAGAAAATTGAGCTGATTTGTGCTGTTAAACAAGATCCTCTGAAATAACATTACACAAGCTCGCATTAACAGTTTTTCAGTTGCTTTCACATTTTTATTGAAAATCAAACGCATAAATGGCGCCGCGAATGCTTGTACTGATCACAGGCTTCTGAAAATGTGTCGTTTACATGCATTTTGTATTTTTATTGAGTTTTTAGACAATACTTACACTGCCCATTGCATATTTTACAACATAAACATACATGCAGATATGGAGGATAATTTGTTCCATCAGATTTTAAATTTTAAACACCGCTGAATTTCTCACTTTGAATTTTTTTAATCTGAAAAAAGATGAGAGAGAATTATTTTTATTCTGAATTTTACTTGCTGAAATTTTAAGTGCACTTTTTCAATATGTTTCAAATTCAAAATAAAAATGTCAGATATTCACTGTTCAGATATTCACTATTCAAAATTCAAAATGAAAAATTTTGCAGCAAAGGTCCAAAATGTCAAGGCAGAAGCAATCGATCCAGAGTGAAAGAGGAGGATAGAGGCTGTTTCCTATTGGCCGTTCTCATCTGTGGGCGGGGTTTGAGGTTTGGATGAGGCTAATTCTGACCAATCAGATCGCTTCACTGCTCCATTTCCTGTTTGTTACTAAATTAGATCGGATCACTTTGGATCGATTGCTTCTGCCTTGGCATCTTGGATCATTCCTACAAATTTTTTTACTGCGAATTTTGACTGCTGAATTTGAGGACTCGAAAATATCTATGCTGAAGGTGAAATTTTAATTTTGAATTTGAAACACTTTGAAAATGTACACGTAAAATTTCAGCAATTAAAATTCAGTATAAAAATAATTCAAATATGATTTTTCAGAGTTACAAAAATTCAAAGTGAGAAATTCAACAGCATTTAAAATTCAAAATCTGATTAAACAAATTATCTTCCATATGCAGAACACCCCCAAACTATAATATTTTGAGGATTTTTTCCCATTCAGAAGATATATTTTGATTTAAATTGTTAATTGTCGCCATTCTGAATTCTGAAATGATGACACATAAGACTGAATTGAATGGCATTGTACCAAAGCACAAAGAGGGACGTTCATATCCACTCCAGGGAATGTTTAGATCTCATTACCCACTAAACTCAACAAGATGCATATCAGGCCTCACTCTGACTACATCTAAAAGACCTCGGTGTCTCATTTAGACAAGACATTCTCTAGTAATGATGTGCGCCGACATGTTTACCAAGTTAATAACAGAGGAGCTATTCAAACCACCAGACACGACGCACGGGGGAACGGGGGGGACGCGTTTGCTGCCTTTATTTTGTCAAAGCCAATGAGCAGAATCGATAATAAGCCCAACATGGGGATGAGCACAGCGGTATGACTCGGGCAGCAATGTGTGTGTCTCAATTATTTTCTTCCTAGACATTCTTGATCACAGAACCAAGGGAACTAATGATCCACCAGTCAAATAAAAAACTGATGATTTGTAAAAAAAACAAAACTGTGTGGCAAAAGGCAGTTGACCAAAATAGAAGTTACTAATTAAATTTGCAAGATGTGAGCAAATAAGTGGTGATGGCATGTTTGTTATTGGTTTTCCTTTACTTTATTGGAAAAGCTAAACAGACCATACTTCCTGCCAATACTGAAGACTCAAGAATGAACACCCTGCAGATTTTGGTTGCTAATTTCCCAAGTGGCAACTCAGGTTTTTGTGGGCAAAACATGAGAATACTCACAGCCTAGGCCTTGAATTTCATCCCATTCAAAGTAGTTCAGTAAAAAATCCTCATCACTCATAACTATCACTAATGAAATGGATTGCAATTATAATTCAATTTGAAATGTATGTTTTGTTAATAAGATTTTGCTCAGAGTTCACAATTTAAATGTGTCTAGAACAAGGATGATTAAAGTATGAATTATAAACTGAAAACCGAATTCAAGAATAATGTTTCATAACATATTTTAACCATTCAAATTGCAATTAATCTAGAAGCATTACTATGATATATAACCACAAATTCTTTAAAGTATGACATTGTAAGTGCTTTTTCAGTAATAATCATTGAAAAAGACCAGCTGCGATTCAAGGCTTTTAACTAGTGTTACCACATACAGTCCCTGACAAAAGCCTAAATGGCCACTGCACTAATATCTTGCATAGAGTCACTTTGTCTCATAAGAATCCTTGTCGCAACGGGCCGTGACATTTGAGGTAGTGAGGCCCTACTGGCTCTTGTCCATTTACTTCTCTTCAGGCGTCCCAGTGGGATCAGAGCCCAGCGAGGGGTTCAACAATAGGCCCCAGCACGGACCATCCACTCCCCTCTGTCTCTTCCACACGGCTCTAAAAGCCTGTACAGCTCATTCTGTTCCAGTGCCTAACACATCACACAAACCCATTATGTTTGGGCTGCTAAGTGGGCAAACTTTAACCCATTCTCATTCAAATAGTTTCTAGTATTTAAGGAGATATGAAGCCACAGTTGTCGAGCAGCAGGCTGAAGGAAAAAGGCTGTCACTATGTCACTATGACCAATAATCACACATCACAACGTCTTGCTCAACAGAGATAAGATACTAAAAATGGATTTGAGATTTCCACTGTATGGCATTAATCTATTTTGTATTCATTGATGTACAAGAGCTTTAAAGCAAAAAATAGCTTGTAAAACATTTTTGCATTCTTTCCGTGAGCAGTATTACCTCTTCACAGATCCGATCTGAATTGTAACTTGGCCTTGTGGCTCTATCTGTTTCTGTTTCTGTCTTGAAGGAGACAGAAAAGTTTAATGCTAGAAATGTTATACAGTGCATCTTTAACTTTGGTAAATGTGTCATGTTTGTCAAAAATGTAATCACTAAATGTCATAAATCTAATGTTTAAAATAGTACATGTAGGATTTAGAATTTTACACCACTTTACAGGCTAAGAATGCAATTAATTCTGATCGGCCTAGGTGATGTAACACGACAAACTATAATGTATTCTCATATACTTGTGTGAAATGAGCTGCAGAGATGTAAGTGGAACATGAAAGGCTGTATTTAAAAGACCATTTACCGTAGCCAGCTGTACGCGGCTCTCCCACTGCGCATACATGCCCCGGAGTACGTGTTTGAGCGTACGGATAAGACGCGGATCCACTGTGCGCTTCGCTAAAGTGGGCAACCGTGTAACGAAGGCTCACTCCATCCATCCATCCATCCACACCCCCCACGACTCCTTTCTTTCCGCACAGAATGGGGCGCAGCAGATTACAGTGCACACGCGTCGCCCCACTGTCGCACAAAGTGATGGTGTAATTGAAAAGCCTGGTTGGAGTGAGGAAAGGGTGGAACTCTGACTGATGTTGGCTATAGTGTTTATTAAGAATCCTGGAGCTTTGGCAAACCGTAGTCTATCATTTGAAGGAGTGATGGAAGGCCTCATCCTCTCCAAGCTAATGTCTGCTGAAGCTATTAGCCTGCCTTAATGTAGTCTGCTGAAGGGAGCTCATCACACCGCTCCCTCCACGCCGCTGTCATTTGTTGATTTTGGCACAGAATGGATATTGAATGCTCATGTTTCTAGGCCATTCTCCCATCGCTAAAGCAAACGCTACCCTGACCTCCTTTCAGGAAAATTGTGTGCAGAGGTCTAGGTTTACATGCAATCAATACAATAGTTCACGTAGTTCCACTTTTAAGATTTTTCTTGTCTGAAATCTGTGAATAATAATATAGTACATAAATAAACAGCAAACCCATACTTGATTTCAGCCCAAAAAGTCACATTTCGATTCAACCCTTGCTCTACAGTATGTGGACATGCAGTCATATCTGAGTTGACGTATGGCTCCTGGCTGCCACCACATCAAATCAACAGGACATGTACAAAAAAACTGAGTGAACATGTGTGGTATGTTTGCTTTTAAAAGCCGGGGGAAAAGCCCTTTATTGAAACAGGATTTAGCATGAGCTGCTAATCTCTGTGACTAAGTCAACACCTTCTGGAGCAGCACCTGTTGAATGGGAAATCAACTTAATATGAACCATTACAAAACATGTCTGTTGAACGGAAGCACTCTGACATCAAAGCTGCACTGAGGCTGCAGCTCGATATGACACTAAATATGATCCATCTTATTTGAATATGAATGGTCATGAGAGGATATGAGCACTCAGAGCAAATAGCACAGGATGAAGAGCAAAGGACTCTGAATCAATATTAAAGTAAGTATTATACATATAAGATAAATTCTTCAAGTTCACTTAAGTGTGACTGTCCTGTGGTCACTCCCAACCTGTTGGCGGTGGACTGATTAGCCAGTAGACCTTAGATTAAAATATGATTTCCCATCACCCCTATGGTCACCGTGGCAGATCATCAGCGGGTCGGGTCTCGACTACTGCACATAATTTTGCTGTATCGCCCATGCAACTGCTTACCTTCCAAGATGGAACAATATCAAACTAAATATACTCAAAGCTGCTGAAATAGTGTGACATGCAGTGGCCAAATATCTATTCTATCCAATACTTTTCTTTTTGTTTCTTTATTTAACCATTAAATTATTCATATTATATTATGTACTGTATTATATATTGTATGCTGCCTACAAAACACATTTACTTTGGAAAATTCCACTGAGCTATAATGAAGTAATAGCTGAGCAATCAAGGCAAGAGAACATAAAACTTATTTTGATCTAAGTTTAAACAGAGCATAACTAGATAAAAAAGATAACACATCTGAAGAAACGGCATGTGGCAAATAAATACACTTTCCTCTGTGTCTGTTTGGCCAAAGTGAATCATTGTGAGTCTACAGACATCCATAGGCGACAAATACAAAGCACAGACTATTTCCTTCCAGGTCGACTGCTCATTACATGGCAGCTCTGTTCAGACCTCAAATGTCAGTGAAATGTAGCCACCTGAGTCTGAAGCGGTTCCAGGCCAAACGCTGCTGACATTTGGTGCATTTCTTTGGATGTTATTGGTGATTAATAGTGACCTTTTCTGTGACCTGAGAAAACAACGCTGTGAGCACTCACTTCATAATGCCACATTCAGACGGGACAGTTCTCTTGGAATTCTACACTGACAGTGCACAGCCCTGCAGACAGGCTTAGGCTACAACCATGTAACTTTTCACTAAATCCTGTGGGCATGTTTAATCTGAGAGAGAGACTAATTTGTAGTTCTAATTTGTAAGGCATAGCACGACAAATGAATGTGTGTACAACAGCTTCAACTGAAGAAATGAAATTGATTGAAAAAAAAACAAAACATTTCAATGTTCCCAAACTGAATAAGAAAGAAGGCTTCACTAACATTTTACAAAAAAAAAATCCACTGTCATTCCTCAAATGTTTGTAAAGATGCCAGTGTAATCCCTCAGTCATCCAGGTTCCACTGCAAACGAAAATTAAAACTTTTGTCTAGCTGTCACAATTTAAGAGTGAATATATTCCACCACTCAACCAAATAGCTTCTTCAGTTCTGCCAGGGTTCTGTAAGTCACTGCCTTATATCTGTAACCAGCACTCCCTATGTTTACAGTAACAGGTATCTGACAAATCCATTGAGTTACACAAACTGTCAAATGAATTGTACAGTTGAACATTTGTTTATGTACTATAGGAAATCCAAACATGTAATTCTCAAAGGAGTACAGTAGATCTTGTTGATGGTTTCTCTCCCATCTCTGTCAGCGCAGTCAGCACTAGTGTCTGTAGCGCAGTGTCTGATTGAAGCTTCACAAACTTCTCCCGGCGTCTTGACCTGGATAAGCCCACAGAGGCAGCGGCAGAATGATGAACGTGAGCCAGTTTTGTGAAGGCAGCTCGGCACGTCTCCTAAAACTCCTGCCCCTGGGTCCACGGAAAATCGATTCATGTTTAAGAAGGTCTTGGAGTCTATACTATCAGCGTGTCAGATGCCCTGCAAATGGCTCTGCAGACTGACAGTGCGCTGATGGAGCAGTGGTGAGAGGTGAAGCTGCTCGGGTGTCTCGTGGGGCCTTGGCTCAGCCTTCTCAAATAGAGCTCGGCTCAGAACCACTCTGGAGTCTGAGAAAGCCATACACTCACAAGGCGCATTCTGCGAGTGCTTCACAGATGAGACAATGCTATTCCAATTGTCCCACTTGACCCAAATATGGGCTGATGAAAAACTTAGAAAAAGTCTCTCTACTTTCAAACCGTGCAAAGGCAATGAGGTATAAACAAAAAAGGAATAGAGTTGTGTGGCAAGGTTAGAAAGCTAAATAGATTTGGGTTTTGTAGCAACATGACCTGGTTAACACCCAAAAACAATGTGATGATTGCAATGGTGGAGCTTCAGTTTGCACAGCATATTATTATAGAATATATCTGATTACAATACTTGTTATCTATTTATGGGATCAGTTTACTTTAATTTAAATTTTCAAAATTTTAACCAGGGCAAACAGAAATATGCCAAGTATATTCATCAGAACTTATTTTCGATACATTGAGCAACAGTGTAAAGTGGTGACTGGATAATGTCGTCTGTGCACATGTCTGGCCACAAATCGTGCATTGATTAGAATTAGAAAGATATAATTTGAAACATGCAATTTTCCTTCATTTACTGTGGGCAACTTTAATTATGAACTTTACAAATGAATTTAAAGCCCAGGGGAACATTCAACGCCAAACTCCATTTTCCCGCAAATGTGAGGTGCAGGGAGCTGGGTATTTAATCCGCTCTCAGAATTATAATTAAACATTTAGCAATAATGTGTTGAGCCGTGGTCTGCTGCCTGAAAGCCATAGAAAGGTAGAGTTGCTGTAAGTGTATGCTACATAATACATGCAGCCATGTTTCTTAACTAAAGCAGAGAATGTGAATATGTTGTAAATCGGATGACATTAAAGTTTAATGACGCCCAGGAGGAAATGGGGTCATCGCAGCAGAGAGCCCCAGATACTGTACACACGAGAAGAGATTTAAACAAGTAAAACAAAAGGGACTTACCCAAGAGGCTCACCACACACAGGCTGGGTTCAAGAACAGCTCATTTCTTAAAAAAAAACACTGTTTTTGTCATGGAAGTAAGATTTCTTTGGGAAGAATCTTACCCAGTATGTGAGAAAAGTCATCAGTGTTGTACTTTTTTGTTTGATTTAAAGAATGTTTTAACTACAAGGTGATAAAACACAGAACAAAACAAAAATGTGACTTTTTGTTGCAGGATTCTAATCAGTGCTCTTGGAAATACGCATCAGAACTTCAGAAAAGTAAAAGTTGTTTTTTGCTAAGTTTTCTTTTACAATTACACAGTGTTCTTTAAAAACTTTTCCTTTTCTCATTTAATCACAACTCAAAAGTGGATTGGTTGCACTTAATGTGAAGTCTGTTGTTTGTGGGCTCAAAAACAGCTTTGTTCAAAATTTTGAGAAATGTAAAGTGGATTCTAGAGTTCAAAGGGTGCACTATTTTTAACACTGGAATGACAGATTTTTAGTCTATATACTGTATCTTCACCCTTTAGAGGGAACAAAATAGCGTGAATTCTGCAGGGCAGCCATGTGAGGTGAAGTTGATCTCTGGTGACCATGACCTGAGTACGGCTCATCTGCTGCTGCACTCAAGTGGCAAACAGACAGTATCGGATCAGAGTGTGCTGCTGTGGGGCCCTGCACACAGTCCATTACAACAGAGCCAGGGCTGCACAATACATCCTAATCAAATCAAAACTGCAATTTCAGCTGGAGCAATTATCAAATCGCAAAGGCAGCTATTTACGTTATACAGTGTCTTCTGCAAAGCACAAAATACATTTTTATAATGAAATGTTGTATCTGTGGTTTAGAGCTCTATATTCATAGAATCCTTGTGGTAGTTTATCTGTTCATATTTCAGTCTTCTCTCAAATGTCAATGCAACAAAACTAAGATTCAATAATTCAGTTTAAAACATCACATCAACAATATCCACATGGCTCTCTTAATCCATTCACTCATTTAGATGCCAGTCACTCCAAACACTCAGCCAACATCAGACTCCAAAAGACAGAGAATTCACATTTGTGAGCCGGTAAGGCGTGCTCCATCTAGCTCTGACTGCAGGCTCCTGGGGAGAAACAATAAGAGGTGTGATCTGGAAGTGACAGCTACTCCAGCAGCTGAAAGATAGAGAGAGTGAAAGAAGAGGAGGAGGGGGGCCAAAATGGAGGAATGATCAGTGGCCAATACTTCGTCTTGTTGAGAAATGAGCGCTCAGTTTATAAAGAGACCACAGCGACTCTCTGGGGAGACAAACACACACCAGATAAAGTGGATGATTTCACGGGAGCAGCAATCAGCTGTTACACTGCACCTCTGTATGCTCCATTATCACTTCACTGTAAAACTGCACGGCCACATTACTGCTGAGTATGGGCTTCTGACCAGTCTTTAGAAGTGTGTATTGAGTAGCAGCTTCAGGTTAATAATGTTCATCTGAAACTTTTTACTGTTGTTAATTATGCCATAATAAATACATGATTATGACTTGTTATTTCTCCTTTACAATACAGAAGAGAGCTCTCAGATCCCCACTTAAAAAGACTAAGTAGTTAGTCTAAGTAGCTTAATAACTTATCAGTTCAAAAATAAAAAAACATATTTGTGTAAATGTATCATAATAGTTGAAGCTTACTTCTCTTCCAATGGATAATACTAAGTGAGAAACGCTTATTTATCTTCCAATGGATAATACTATTTATCTTCCAATGGATAATACTAAGTGAGAAAATTCAGCCAGGGTGGCACCTCACCCTCTGTCACTAGCCTGAATGTGGACGGATAATGAGTCCCTTTTTTCTTAACCCACTTTGAGAACTTTGCGGAACTGGGAGTGATAAAAGTGATTGGGACAGGAAGCAGTGGTAGCCCTCCTCCTAAAATGGATTCTTGTGAGAAACTCGAGCAAATGTATTCTACAGTGAGATGGGGAACATCAAGTAAAAGCTGGCTGCGTTGCGCTGTGTACATTCCATGCTGGGCATCAAGGACAAGGCTCTCAACCAGCCAGCAGCCTCATTAAAAAAAGTCCTACTAAAAATGTGCCTCATTTTACAGATCTCTGCTTTGAAGAAGGAACCAAGAGGCTGCAAAAAGAAAACCACACACTCCCAAGAACCATTCCTACTGTCTCCACCCATCTGCAACAACTTTTAATAATAGCGGCCAGAGTGAGCACAAGTTCAGTGTTTTGAAAAAGTCCACATTTACTTTTAATGGACTCAATTACTGACAAAAACTTCAGGAGCTCAATTAACATCATCAATAATGCATCAGGCTGGTGCCTGAATGCAGCATGCAAGGCTCGTAACCTGAAAAGTCACAGCACAATGAGCCGGCACAACAGCAAATGAGGCAGAAAATGACTCCTCATACTTTTGGATCTATAAGCTCTATATTCACTATGACAACTCCAACAATATGTCTTTTTGAAGCACATCTGGACACAGCCCAGGGACACACAGATACGACACTTTCTGATCATTACTTCAAGCATGCAGATGGACTATTAAAATTCAGCTCATAAACACTTTTTCACACAATTTTTTTAAAAGTTGCAAATACCCCTTTTTGTATTAAAGTGAACATTCCTGCAGGGATTATTAATGATGAATGATTATTAATGAAACATCTA
>KN489759.1:17352-35447 GCA_000787155.1 Scartelaos histophorus
TTCCTGCTGCCATTTTTGGTCAATCAGACAAACATCTGGAAATAAAACAAGCAAGAGTCAGATTGATAAGCAAAGCAAACCATTGAAATGTAAAAGTGCAAAATCAATAGGTCATGAAGAACAGGCATTATTAAGATCTAAATAAAAACTTCCGCCATGGCACTGACTGCAATAAAGAATAAAACTTTTAGTTTTAGTTTAGTTCATTTGTTTATTAACCTGGGACAATGCACATAAAAATATTGATCTACACAAAGAGGTCATAGGTTATAGCAAAATTGCTCATTTCAACCTTCAGTCCCTGGACAGGTTCATAAATGGCGCACATGCCTCAATGGGCACATCACTACAATATTCACATATTTACAGTTCATATTGCTGCATTGAAAACACTGAATGTTTACTTCTATTTTACTTTCCCCAACAGTTTTGCAAAGAATCAAAATCGTGTTCTGGATCTAAAAGGTGTCCAGTATTTAGGGAAAATAGCAGAGTAAGGCTGTCTTGAATTAAAAAAAAAAAAATAATAATAATAACTCTAGATAAATATTAAGATATCGATATGAAGACCTATCTATATCTTGAATAAACTAACATGCTATTCAACGTGATATTCATTTATTTTCTTAACAATTTAGCTAGTTTTATTTTGAAAACGTTAAACATGTATTTAGAGGAAAACACACCTTAAAAACTTGCCTTAAATGAGACCTGTTTGTGGTCAGGTCGGATTTAGCAGGAACACGTTTCCGGACAATACACAAAGTGAAACTTCACAACTTCTCGCGATAATTGGATAGTGGACGCCATCTCGTGCTGTTCTCATTCTGACCACTAGATGGAAGCAAAGGATGAACAGGTTTTGTAGAGGTCAGACTGGCCTGGTTCTAACTTTTTAACATTTGATTTCTTATCGCAGACTGACAGTTACGGTGGACCTGTACATACCACTGCTTATTTTGACAGAATATTTATGTTATTGATCTAATGTGACTGACCAGACGTCCTTATTGACCCAGGACAGCCACAGTTTCCAACACCATTGATTTGTCCCAGTGTTAAACAACAAATGTCCCACGTGTATCTGATACCTGTCAACAGTATAGAGAGGCATAAACTGTAAATTGTTTAGGTAAAATACAGAAAAACTGATTAAAAACGATCAAAAAACAAAGAAAATGTGACTATACTGACTCAAGGCATGAATGGGCCGAGTGCATATCAATTTTCCTTAATTATGAACTCGATTCACAAAACCAAAAGTGTCTCAGTTTTTAATTCTGAAATTCTGGTCACGCTTTACACTATTTTCTCCTACATTAAAAAGTCCAGACCACCATTTGATTTGATTTTAATGTGAATTAATACATTTGTTTGACATGTATTCTGTCAATAAGTTAAATATAAAGCAAATTCAGTGGGTATTTCCTTCAGTGGAGCCTACTGGACCTTAAGTTGGGTAAAATCCTCTGAACTGGCACCAAAACCGCAGACGACACACAGTCATTTTGTATTTGCACCCAGTCATTAGGATTATCTTTACCTCTAAACCATTATTTTTTATGTGCGTCAATAATTAATGCAAAACACAATACTCCTGTTGTCTGAGTGGCGACGTTTGCCATGTGTTGTGGTTAACAGCAGTGAAAAGCTGAATGACCCAAAGCCTTTCAGCTGATGAGGCCCACCACTACTCCTCATGAATATTTCAATAAAACACAGTGATATGTATTTCATTACATACACAACCTTTCACTCCAAAACCTCCAGGAAATGCAGTGTTTTGATGTCAAACAGTTCATTTCCCCGATTGTCTGAAGATGTTCTCAAAAGGACAATTGTATAATCTTCATCGTTTCCCGGTGCAGGCCCACGTTTACTCTCGACTGGTTTCATTCTGCATAGTAATGTGATGAGAGCTGCTCTTCAGATCTCTGATGCTGATTGGTTTGAACAGTTTTATTCAAGGCCATGATCAATGAGCAGTGGTGAAATTGGGATTCAGTTTTAGCTCAGTGTTGAATCATGCATAAAAACAAACACAAATAAATAAACATGAATTGTATGTAACTTTTTATGGCACATTGGTCTGGTGTAGTGACTGTGCAGTTGTTTAATAACCATGAGGAATGTGGTTCTAGTCCTGCTCATACTGCCCCAGAATGGAAACACACATCATGTCTGTAAATGTGGGCTACACGTTGCTTAAATCTATAGTAGCTTTCTCCAGGGGCAGTGCACAACAATACTTTTTTTATCAACCTATTTACACTTGAATAAATATTGCCATTTTTCTTAGAAATATTAATTCCACTCTGATGTGGTGCACTTGTTGTGGTTGACTGGCCTGTAAGTTGCTTGGGTAACTGCTGACATACTACTCCTCCTGTCAATCAATAATTCACAAACAGTTGCAAACTTTCAGATGCTCCGTCATTTCTGCAGACGCTGGAGGATTTGGTCAATGGAGGGACTTCTTCAAAAATGTCCAAAAGAAGATGGGTGGAATTCAAAATTTCCCAAACAATAAGCTGCTCCGCTCCGGTGAGCCGCAGGCCAAGGCCCTCCTCTCCATCTCCATCTCCATCTCCCACTGCAAGGGGTACGTTTACTCTAATCATTCAGGATCTGGAGACTGGGACATCCTGGCACAAACATTGTGAAGAGTCTAATTTAAACACATTTAGGCTCTACTATTACAAATGTTCACAAAGTCATGGCTTAGTATAGATGGAATTTTTGAAAATCACAAATTTAACTGGTTATTTCAGTGTTTCTCGGTTTTGCTGAGACATTGACACATGAGACGTTGCATTATTTAATTGCAATAGAAGAGCAAATAAAACTGAGGCATAGATTGTTGCATTTGCATTATAGAACATACATTTAAATATTCTAATAAGCATTTGTGACCATTGTGTTTTTCAATTTGTATTAACTGAGAAAACTTGCATAATTCTGTTTCTGACAAATCATAATTTAAAGCAGTACAGCTTATTCTGAACAAGCAGATGATGTCTATAAGTAAAGTCCTCAGCTCAGTCTTGTATCAAGGCCGTCTGTCCTAGAAAATGAAGCTGGGGCGTCTCTCGTGTTACCTGCTGTATCTTTAACAAAGGAAGCTCAGATGTTTTACTTTCTTCAAAACAACACCGAGAAGTGCTCCTGATCATATAATTATTCCTGAGGTGAAAACTGAATGAATTTTAAATGCAAAATGCTTCAAAGACATGAAAAAGTACCACTGAGTTTTCCTCCAGGTTACCATAGAAACAGAGCCTACATTAGTTTGAGACCCTTTGTTTCTGCCAGTGAGTCTTAGACTGTGACTGTTCAATTCAATATGGAAATGATACAGCAAGTCCCAATAACATATAGTTGCAGAGAAACACTTATTTTAGATATTTTGTAAATCCTTGCAGTCTTCCAACCTCGAATACAAGGTGTAGTGGTCAACTGTACACAGACCAAAAGACATACTGAGTTATATTAATGCATTGTGCAGGAATGTTTATACGTTATGGTATGATTACTTTACAGTATATGTAGCCTACATGAATTCACCAAATAAATATGTGTCGCCTGCAGTAATTAACATAATAAATACACTATATTGCCAAAAGTATTGATTCACATATGATCTTTAGTGGCATCCCATTATAATTAAAAGGGTAAAATATGACCTGGACCCAGCCTTTGCAGCTATAACAGTTTCAGCTCTTCTGGGAAGGCTGTCCACAAGGTTTCAGAATGATCTCAACACCTGATAAAACACCTTTGGGTTGAATTAGAGCTGAGACTGAGAGCCAGGCCTTAAACGCACTCCTAACCCTTGTGGACAGACTTCCCAAAAGAGTTGAAGCTGTTAAGGCGGCAAAGGGTGGACCAATGTCATATTAACCCCTATGGATTAAGAAAGGGATGTCACTTAAGTTCATATGCGAGTCAAGGCAGGTGAGCAAATACTTTTGGCAATATAGAGTATGCGAAATTAACCTAATGAAATGACTTAAATATAAAGATAAATATCTGCACTTCAAAAAGCACACTGAAGAGTCTTTAGCGTTGCCGGATATTAGTTTTTCTATGGGTTTTTAAAAATATTTTCATAATAACCGAGTGTCAGTGAACGCCGCTCAGCGGAATGCCGGGGGGCGTGGCCACCGCGGCGCTGCGTCATCACAGCGGCTCGTGTTTACGTGGAAAACATGGCGGCGGACTGCCACCAACAGGACAGAGACAGCTCCTAACCAGGCGTGATTTTGACAGGGAGCTTTGAGTCAAACAAGGACATCGAGCACTTAGCCCACGGAGATTTTGTCGTATGAAGCTATTTGTCTTTTATTCCAGCTACAGGGTCAGCGGAGATGGAAGACGAGGAGAGGCAAAAGAAGCTAGAGGCCGGCAAAGCAAAGGTATGTTTTGAGTTTAAACTGCTAGCATAACTTCTAATTACAGTTTCCATTGTGGTAAAGTTGTGCTGAAAGACTGCCAGTGCGTTGTTGCGTTTCCTTGTTGTTGTCAGCTGTTTATGGTACACCCCCCTCTCCCCTTCAGAGCCCTCTCAGCTGTCAGGCTCCAAACATGCGCCTGGCTCTGGCTGTCAGCCGGGGTTAGCCTAGCCACAGCTAGCCACTCAACTCCTTTGTCATGCTGCAGGTTCACAATGCTGAAGCTGTCTTTATATTCCTCCCAATTTGTCTTATAACAGTCAACTTAGTGCCGTTTTAATTGTAGGAGCCCCGGTGTTATCAGGAGCTCATTAAATGTTTTTAGGATGAAGCTGACAGGCTGGTGTAACAGGATTTACAGGACAGAAGCTTTAGCTAGCAGTGTCCCACATGCCAAACTTGTGCTTCAGTAGCTTTATCACATCATGAGCATCCACAATCAGGTCAGGTCAACCCCCAACCCTTTCACTTAAGCATGGGCAATGACAATACACCCCATAGGTTAATAGCAGAGACTTTGTGTTTGGAAAGCTCAGTGGTGGTTTCCAGGGTCTTTTTCACTGAGCAGCTGTTGGCAACATACCACTCACTCACTATAGCTTAAGTGCCCTTGGGCTGGAGGTTCTTAAACTTAAACTAATAGTAGTAAATTCAAAACATAATAGTGTCCTTAGTGTCTTTTTATCACAAATTAATGCATGTTAAGTAGTGGTTTGTCGTTAGAAGTCCTTTAACAGGGACATAAGCTATATATTAGGTACAAATTTTGACAAAGTAGGTGGAGGGAATATAAACTATAAACAAAATTTATAACGGCATGCTGTCCATTCCGCGATACTCAAAACAACAACAAATTAATAACACTTTTCAATACAGGCTACATTACGTATTGTTGTATTGTTGACTCTTTTTAACACAAATGGTTTGTGTTAAAAGTTTTTGAATCATCTTTCTAATAATCAGGTGAAGAGGAAAATATAGTGTACTATTTAAGTGCGTACTAAATTGGTGTTATTAAGGGCAAATTGTCTCTTGGGAGGGTCATTACTGTTGTTAAGAACACAATAACAAAATTAGTCACAGGAGCTGTAATTGGAGAGATTTGAGTGTAGTTTTGTCCTTGTGATGTCGTCTTGTTTTGTAAGAGCCCGCAGTGGTTGTCAGGTTGCACTGCGGGCGGTCCAAACTAAAGTGCGTCGCCGTGGTTATGGCTCTGGCATTTTAGTAATAAAAGGCTCCTCTCCACACCAGCTCTGTGTCACCACGGCCTCACATCCACACTTCACAAGTTCTTCAACTGCACTTTTATAATGCACACTGGCGATGGGTCAGGTGGTCTTTAGATAATGTGTTACATTAAATGACTAATAAAAAAATATATATCTCATTCATCCTTAAATGTAGATTTTTTTGTCATTGTTCATGCACATCACAATTATCTATTTCATTATCTTCATACGCCAGACAACATCTGAAAATATGGGTAAAAGACTTACATCAGTAAAAGGGTGCTAAATCAATATTCAAATCAGTGCTATTACTATAAGAAAACAGGCAAGCAACAGGACATGTGTCCTTGTTACACATGGAGTAAAGCATTCATATTAACAAACGTGTCAGCGCTGTCTGTCATCTCTCCATTGTGCCCTTGTCATAAACAGTATACAAATGACTAAGAGTTCATTTCCATTGCTTTGTTGTTCGCTGGAGCAGACTTCTTGCTCTGTGGAAAACCCGGCTGTATTATAGTGAGGGCATTAGAGCATCGTGGTGCTGCTTCGTCTCACATTACATCTCTTCCATCTGATCATCCTGACATTCCCAGAAAGACGTCTATAAAGTTCAGCTAGTACCGATTTTTGTGTGAGGTGGACAAAACCCAATGCGTTTTACAATATTTAATGATCATTGCATATATATTTCTGCACCGTGTTGTAACTTTTTGTCTTGCAGATCAAGGTAGTTTTTGTGCTTTAATATCTTATCATCATGAGACTTTAAAATTCCACTCTTCTAAAGGAACCACCAAGTAAGATAAATTACAGTTACAAAGAGTACCTTTAGTTGTAATTGCAGTCTGATTTGTGGCCTCCACAAGGTGCACAAGGTGTAAATTTTCTGGTGGAGTGTCCATAACCTCCTTGCTTCTATGAGGATGTCATTCCTTTGCCTGGAATGTTCCACAGTATGACATTAAACAGCTTTACCTTAGTCAATTACATTCAATTCCAGTGGTTTTATAGCTCAAAAATATCTAGAAAAGCAGAGATCTAACCTGTAACTTGCCCTGATTTGGTCTCCATGAAGATTTGAACCCTGCGACTTATAACACGGTCGCCCTGATTGTCTCCATGAAGATTTGAACCCTGCGACTTATAACACGGTGCGGCTCATATATGGACGGATTATTTATTTGGCAACACAGTGGATGAGGGCCCAGCGAATGCGAGTGCGGGAAACGCCGCTGTCTATGCGGTGAACTCATGGATCTAGGGTTAAATTAAGTTACAGCGTTAACTAGCGATGCTGTCAGCACTAAAACAGTTTATTCCCATGTGATAAACTACATGATGACGCTAAATGAACATTAGTGAGTGGGACACGTCTGCCCGTGTCTGTTAAATGCAGATGAGGCTTAAACGACGAGAAGAAACGTCTCAAACTTCAGTAACCCAACATCCACTCAGACCTGATCCATAACTTTCCCCTGGGAGAGTCTGAAATCTGCTGAAATCCTACGAGACTCCGACAAGATCCAAGACCCGACGGCGTCTCTTTGTGCAGGAGACATGTGCAGTAGAGACGGGGAGAGACGGGGGATGTGCAGAGGAAGATGCTCGTTTGATTGGGTTTGAACAGTTATTTTGAGCTTCATGGACACACCCTCCACATGGAAAACACACGAAGAAACGCAGATGATGAAGCTTTAAGTTAAAGGCGACTGATCTGAAGAAGGACGTAGAGCTGCTGCTGTAAACTCTGCATCAGTGAGTCGAGACGGAGGCGACAGCAGTGACGAACTGACTCAATGCAACAAGACAACAAGCACTTTCAGAGGCGATAAAAGCAGACGGAGGGAACTTGAAAACGTTTGTGACGTGGACACCTGCGGCTTATATTCAGGTGCGGCTTATATATGTACAAATCTGAAATTTTGTCGAAATTTTGTTGATGCAGCTTATATTCAGGTGCGCTCTATAGTCCGTAAATTATGGTAATATACTGTGTAACATTCCAGAGAAAGCTGTGACATCTTCATGGAGAAAAGCATTCGATGGACCCTCCATCAGTAAAGTTCCACAATGCACCTTTACGTTTCTATAATACTGACTTGATGGTGTTAATTATGGTCATGGTTACTGGTTCCGGTGCCATTGTAGGTTTTGAGGACAGCTAGCACAAGTTGATCTACTTATCCCAGATCCTTATGTTAAATCCTGCAGTGACTAAACATGCTGAGAGCTTGTCCTGCATCTGTGTGACGAGCAGATTAATGAACGCCTGAGATTACCTTGTTAATACATCTTATTAATTGACTTAGTTCACTCTACGAATCCTTGAATGTCACATCTTGCATTTGATAACGCTTTTGTAAATTTCAACAATTTTATCACTCGCAGAAATTTTTCCTCTCTTGAAAGACATTATGTTGTATGTTCCAAATAGGAAGTGAGCATAGGGACGCTTCTGGTGTCACACTCCCTTAGTCCATTTCTTTATACAGTCTGTGGGTAGAGGATGAAATTATGTGTTTAAATAGGACCGACATTTAATTTTTGAGTGTTTTGTTGTTGTTGTTGTTTGTAATCAATATAATAGGCACTTGCAGCTCGCTATTATCCGCTGATTCTAACACTGAGGATAATTTTGCTGACGTGCTGTCCTTATGCGTGGATGCTACAGATGTTTGATTATAATTGTTATTTTTAATGCTGTGTTTGTGTGCGTAATGCTCTGATGGTGTTGTGGCAGGTTTTGTGCACCAATATCATCAGTTAGACATTTGTGTTAACATCCCAAAGAACTGTCTTTCATGTTTTATAGATAGTTTGTTTGCTTGTTGCAGATATATTTTTATGTATTCAGTATTGATTTAATGAAGTTTAAGGTTAGCCATTTAAAGGTGTACATTTTCTGATAGAGGGTCCATTACCTTCTTGTTGTCTGGAATGTTCCACAGTTTACCTTATCACACATGTCTGTCTAGCACTTACTGTGAGCAGACTTGTCTCTCCACAGACCTGACCTGTAACCTGTCCAAGATACATCACCTATTGTCTCCATGTAGATAGATGATTTATTATTACTTATTTCTATTATATTTTAGTTTTACTTGCACATTTATATAATTATGCTCTTCTTATTTTTTCTGCATATTTTCAATTTATATATATTTTTTACTTATTTCTATTTTAGTTTTACTTGCACATTTCTATAATTATGCTTTATTTGACCGTCTCTTGTTATTTTTGCTGCATATTTTCAATTTATATATATTTTTTTCTGTTTGTTATTACAATATATGGTGATGTGTGAGCTACTGTATCCAAGTAATGTCCCTTGTGGATCAGTAAAGTTTCTTAAAGTCTAAATGGAGAATATTCCAGGCACAGCAATAACATCTCACTACAGAGTGCACCTTTAACATAAAAATAGGCAAAAACATGTATACTGACCAAGGACTGACTGATGATCTCTTAATAATAATAATAATAAAGTTCTCCTATAGAATTGTAGTTATAAACGTAAAAATGTGTGACTGTTCAGTTGAATGTTGTAAATATCATGAATACTTCTTCTATTATACTTTTTCCTCAGTAAACATGTTGTGCCATGTGTGGGCAGGTGTTTGTGGAGTTCTTTGTGTGACGGAGCTGCTGGCCTTGCACCTGAAGACCTTGAGATCGTTGCTTTTGCCAAAGTGCAGCCTGTGCAGAACATGTGATAATTGAGCCTTTCTCATAAAAAGGGAATAAGATGTACGGCTGAAGGCTTTTTTCATTCCCATCCAGAGACGCAATAAAAATATGAAACCGCATCATATACTAATCTTATTATGTGTAAGAATATCCGACAAGGTCCTTTTAGACATCAGCTGCTTGTTTTGTTAATTGCCGTAATTAGCTACCAGCGCCTTTATTTGCTCTTGTTGTTAGGTAATTTTACTCTCCATAATTGAATACTGGAGGATTAATATCTTCCCCCTCTGGCAATTTTCTATCCGAAAATAAAGTAAATTCACTCTTAAAGGTTCACTATGTAACTTTTCTGGTGGCGAGTCCATCAAATGCTTTTCTCCATGCAGATATGAATGTTCCACACTGTGCCATTAAACAGCTTTACCTTACATTGGTTTGATTACAGGTGGTTTTATAGCTCAAAAAAATGCCAAGCAATGCTTAGTTTGGCCTCCACAAATATAGAAAGGTTTAGTACCACACTGTGAAAGATTCCAGACAAAGTAGAACATCTTATTGGAGAAACATATTTGATGGACCCTCCACCAGAAAATGTACACAATGCACCAATGAGATGATACTATAGACTATGGGGCAGTGTATTTGTGTCCTCGTGTCAGTATGAATCCAAACGAAGCAGTGATGGACACAATGCAAACTGAAGTTGTGTGCATAATCTATTTACTTAATGGCACCGCATTAACTCCTGTAGATCTGTCATGATATTGTGGGCTACTGTATATTGCTGAAGAAAATAAACAATGATATTTAAACAAATTCATGGCATTTACATCCCACATATCCCATCGTAACCCCTCAAACTACACTAAATGCACAATATTTTTTGAAAAATATGAGCTGCAATAAATGAAGAGCAGAATATTAAACTAGGCCTGATAATATTGAAACAAATGCATGCCACTGACACAATAACCCTACAACACCATAAACTAGTTCAAAAACACAAACTGCAGTAAATAAATACCAGAAATAATCTCTTATGTAGCTAGTTTGTATCTTTAAAGACTCATAGAAGTTCTTTATTCAACCCTCCACAGTTTAAATCTTATCATGGTGCACAAAAATACTAAAAAGTTCTCCACAATAAGTACTGATCCCTTAAAAAATATTGTTCCATCTGTTTTAATAAGTTTATAGAGTTGATTATCATGACAGACCTCTGTTAAAGGGCCCATATTATGCTACTTTCTAATCTGTTAGTGTTGTTTCCTCATCAAAAACACACACAAATCCTGCATATTTAGGCTAAATTCTTCTCTCAAACTGAAAAAAACCATGTGGTAATACAGGAAGTGCTCCACTGTGTTTTAAAACTCCATACACCTTCTCTAGAATAATCTGGATGACGTCAGACCTGGATTTGACCATCTCTGCTGAATTAAAGTTAAAAGGTAGCTGCTAATTTGGAGACTACCCCTTCATGACGTCACAAGGTGGGACAGAGCGTTTTGGGCTTTGGAGATGTAGACAGACTAATAATAACAGATAAATTAAACAGGTGCGCATGACAAAACACAACTCCAGGTATGTTTTTGATGAAATTACAGCATTATAACGTGACCTAAAGCTCCCAAGAGTCAATTTAGTTTAATGTGGGACCTTTAAAAATGAGTCCTACACGTCATTCAACCCTCTACAAAGAATAATCAGAACAATCCTTCCATCCTACCTATGATAAATATTTAGTTAAAAGAGAAAATCAGCTCATTTATCGAACAGTAGGCTGATTAGAGCACAGATTGTGACGCCGCCATTGCCGTGTTTGTTGTTGACAGTTAGCAGCCACTATCAGACCTGTTTTAAAAGCCGTGTGTTAAATATCTGCTCATGTGAAGGCAGACAGCAGACGGAGGTACACCTACGTAGTTTCTGTTTGGCAGAGGGAGCTGTGGTGTCTCCAGTCCCCCATATGCTCCACAGAACAGGGCAAGTACGGCGTGACGAGCAGCTCACTAGGACCACGCAGACCAAAATTCAAGAGAAAGATCACGTCTAAAGACCCCGGCATTACATATCTGAGTGTGAATGAATCAAGATATTGCAGCCTAATGCTCACCACATACAGTATAATAGATTTAATGCATTTGTGGAAAGGTGATTTGTTTCATTCACACAAATCCTGCATATTTAGACTGAGTTTTTAGACTATTTAGACTTATATTTAGACTAGAGTTTTTCCATTTAATGGCTTTATGTGTCTCTCTCTCTCTTCTTCCTCTCGTTCCTCCTCCCCTTCTTTCTCTCTCCGTCTCTTCACCCCTTTTTCTCTCTCCCTCTCTTTTTCCCACTCTTTCTTCCCTTGACTCTCTCTCTCTCTCTCTCTCTAGCTCTCTCCATCCCTTTTTTCTCCTTCCCCCTCTCCTTGTCCCTTCCTCACTGTCTGCCTCTCTCTCTCCCACATTCTCTTTCTCACCCCCCTCATCTCCCTCTCTCCTCCCCCTCATCTCCCTCTCTTCCTCTCTCTCTCTCTCACTCTTTCGCCCTCTTCTCTTTCTCTCACTCTCTCCCCCTCTCCTCTCTCTCTCTCCCTCCCTCTCTCTCTTTCTCTCTCTCTTCTCTCTCTCTCTCTCTCTCTCCCTCCACTCTCTCTCTCCCCCTCTCTCTCTCTCGCTCGCTCTCCCTCTTCTCTCTCCTCTCTCTCTCTCTCTCTCTCTGTCTCTCTCTCTTTCTGTCTCTCTCTCTCTTCTCTCTCCTCTCTCTCTCCCCCTCCCCTGTCTCTCTCTCTCTCGCTCACTCTCCCTCTTCTCTCTCCCTCTCCCTTTCTGTCTATTTCTGTCTCTTTTCTCTACTCTCTCTCTCTCTCTTTCTTTCTTTCTTTCTTTCTCTCTCTCTCTCTTTCTTCCTCTCTTCCACTTCTCTCTCTCCCTCTCCTCTCTCTCTCTCCCTCTCTCTCTCTCGCTCTCCCTCTTCTCTCTCCCTCTCCCTTTCTGTCTATTTCTGTCTCTTTTCTCTACTCTCTCTCTCTCTCTTTCTTTCTTTCTTTCTTTCTCTCTCTCTCTCTTTCTTCCTCTCCTCCACTCTCTCCCCCTGCTTCTGTCTTTCTCTCTCGCTCTATGTGCCTCTCTCCATCCCTTCTTCCTCTCTCTCTCCCCATTCTCTTTTTTCTCACACCCCCTCTCTCCATCTCTCTCTCTCTCTCTCCTCCCCTCTTTCTCTCTCTCCTCCCCTCTTTCTCTCTCTCCCCCTTCCTCTTTGTTCTGTCTCTCCCTTTTCCTTTTCCTTTCCCACTCTCTCTGGCTCTGTCTCTCTCATCCCTTCTTCCTCTCTCTTCTCCTCTTTTTTTCTCTCCCTCTCTCTCTCTTTCCCCCCCATCCTCTCTTTCTCATTCTCTCTCTCTCCCTCTCTCTCTCTGACACTGGCCTCTTATTTGAAGGAGAACATTGGGTATATTTAGATGTAGCAGGGGCACATCAAGAGCCCTTTGAGGGTTTAGCGGGCTGTTGTGGGTGGCCACTCTCGTCCCACTCTCTGTGTTATCGCCCTGGCCCATAACCTTTATACAAAATCACAGAGCGGGCACAGTTTTATTGAGCTGTTTGAGTAACGTGTCTTCTTTACAAATTAGTAATAACATTAAACTGCAGCACATTTAAACTTCATAGAAATCAGAGATACAGGTTCGTGTAATGAAGCCAATACAGATTTCAAGATGTAAACTGCTGGAGATGAACCTGCAGTTGAATCAGTTCATCCACATCTCATTTATTCACTTTTCATACCATTTTTTGACAAATGTTAACTAATGTTTGTTGCCTTAAAGTGCGTTTGACATTTTAGGATTATTCACTTTTTTTTTCCACTTAATTTGGTTGAATAATACTTCTAAATACATGGGACGATACTAATACTGGGCAAAATTATAGCGATTAACGATTATATCACAGCAGTTATTAAAGTTGCTGACAGTTTTCATCATTTTAATATTATCATTAGGTTGCATATTTAAACAGATGTTTTATTGTACTTTGTTATAAGTGAAAACCACAATGACCTAGAAGAAAACATCGAAACTAAGTAGCTTTGTTTTTCACATTCTGATGATAAAATGGCGATTATCTTTGTTGTCGATTATCACGATTACATCAAATGTTCCACAAACGATCACTGTCTGCTCTTTTTATCGTGTTAAATTATATTATTGTTCATTGTCCCAACCCCACGTGAAAATATAAATTCTAGTTTTACATCAATCAAAAAGGTATTTGCTTATAAATGTTGAAACGTATGTTGAAAATTACAGGAAGTTGTATTTTAGAGAGTTCTATGATATTATATGTTGATAAGATTGATTTATAAGAATTCTGCCCCAATGTTACACACAATATAGATGGAAGAAACAGATTTGTCTCATACTTTTATACTTTTTTGGGAAGTTAGCATAATTTGTATGGATTTAAATTCATGGTTTGTAGCTATATTAGTCATGAAGTCTATTTACAGTTTGTCTTTTTTTATTCAAGTTTAGATCATATCAGATTTGTCAGCAGATAAATACATTTCTCTCCCACAGGATGTCAGTTTTTCAGGATGATTTGTCCAAATTACTGACATAGTTTAGTAAAAGTAATCCTTTTAGTGCGGATTAGGAGCTGGTACAGTGAGAGGCTGGTGCCGGGTCAAACAGGACACTTAGTGAATCTGCACAATGTTACGCTCAAGTTTCTCCAAGCTATGCAATTTCACTGTGGGTTTTTATTAGCACTTACTATTTTTACTTGTATATTTGATTTTGATCCCATCCATTCGTACATTTTGATTTGGTTGTCTTATTTTCTCTGTAGTTGGCTGAGTATCGGCAGAGAAAAGCCCACACGGACTCCCAGAAGAAACAGAAGAAGAAGAAAAAGAAGAAGATCGGCAGAGAAAAGCCCACACGGACTCCCAGAAGAAACAGAAGAAGAAGAAAAAGAAGCCTGCGGAGGGGGACTCGGAGGGGGACTCTTTGGGGAGGACAGAGGGGGAGTTGAACCGGACACTGGGGGGAGACGAGCCCACTGTCCAGGGACGTGAGGGTGGAGACCAGACCCGCCCGCCCACGACACAGTTCTCCCTCACCAAGACTCTGCGCAGTGGAGAGACGGTCAAACATGATCAGACCTACACCATAGAGGTACACACAAGTTCTGTTATTTAAAATCAAAGTCCTAAAATACTTTGCGCAGCTGTTTTATCATCGTGCTGATTTACAATGCAGTAAATATTCTATATCGACTTATCTCAAGATGTGTGTAAAATCCCTCAGTCGTCCATTGCAAAGGAGAAATTCAATTTGTAAACTGGACAAAAGTTTATTCTGGTCAAATACGTTTCATCTAAGCTGCTTCTTCAGTTCTGAACTTTCTAAGCTAAACTATTGTCCAGCTGACAAATTGAATATATGAAAGATGGAACAACAATTTTTTGAGGGTGAATTCTTTATTTGGAGGGATTTTTTAATTTTTTTTGAACAATATGATAAAATTTAAGATATTGAAGGTTATGAAGTACAATCTTATACATAACATGTTGCACTTTCCTACTTATTTATTGAAGCGTTGGTTTTAATATTACTTTTTATAGTGTAATTTTACTTCAGCAAAATATTGAACTTCAAAATTTGTTATCGTGACGAGCCTACATATATTTCCCCTTCATTAATTGCAATAATCAGGGACATATTTAAAGTTGCACCAGATTACCTTGAATGTTTCACAGTTCGCTTCACAAATAATGCCACTGGGCCGGTCCGATCAGTGGAGGAGCAAAAATACATGTTTTTCTAGATATTTTTGAGCTATAAAACCACCTGTTTTGGAATAAATGCCTGTGCAATATTCCAGGCAAAGCAATAACATCTCCATGGAGACTTGAAGAAAAGTTACATGTGCACCTTTAACCATCTGACATATTTCAATACGGTTTGTAACTGTTGAGCTTTGTAATAGTTTTCTTTGATGTTCCTTTGTAGCTCAGAGTTGGCCCTAGCCCCTGTCCCCATACTTACTACATACATGTGTGAATAATTACATACATTTACATTACAATGCATTTCTACATACAGTAATTTCAGTCCTTGTACTGTTTGTTTTGTTTTTGGCAGCAAAAATTGGATTGCTTTAGTTGTCGTGGCAACCTGCCCCCTAGCTGTAGCTGTAACTTTGCAATTTTGAGCAAAACAGTGAAAGCTTTTATGAAAAGCTTTTATGCACAAATTCACAAAGTAGGGCTGCAAAATATGAGAGCAAACTGTGAAAACAACATTACTGTGTTGGGAATGCAGTCTGAATTATACAGTAATTCATAATAATATCATAGGAAAAACAATGTCTCCATCTTGGAATAACTTCTCAATCTTGAAAATTACAAGTCAAGGCTTTATGGATTTATATTATGTTGGGTCAAGGTCTGTTAATCACTCGTGCTACTTACTTGAACAGGTTTCAAATCTGAAAATGATTGTATGAATAGTTGGACCTTGAATCAGAACGACTATCTCAGCACATGGTGTCCAAAAAGATACTATTTTATTATCATTCTGTGGTTTTGGATATCAATATTTTACCATTTTGTATCATGACATTTTATATATTGAGTAAGGGTGTAACCATAACCAAAATATTGCGGTATTGTTTTGCCAAAGTCTCACAATAATATCGTGGGTCATCATAATATATATTGAATCACAAGTCTCTTTACTTAAATAGCTAAAAAGAGATAGATTAGAAAAGAGACAGGAGATACATTAACAATGATTTGAATGTGAACATTGCCTTGGCTCCAGCATACCTGTGGATGTGGAGTTATGGAGAAAATCTCCCCAGATTTTGGTCCCAGCGCTGCATTTTTGAGGCTATTACTGAGACACACATTGTTCTGAGCTGATGGGCCCATGTGATCGAGCTCTCCAAAAACACGTCTCATGATTTTGAATAGACGTCTGATGGAAACTGCTTTGGGTAATAACAGATAAGAGTCCGGGTCGACGGTGACTGCTCCCCTTTCACACAATGTATTTTTAATTTGAGGGGAGAGCTTGATCTTCACCTAATGCACAGGCTTTGAAACTGTAATTCACCGTCCATTAGTGCACAGTGCTTCAGTGGCAGTGAGACTTCTGATGTTTTTAAGTGGTTCTTCTAAAAGGCTTTTGTTTCATTTGTCAACAGTAGGGGGAGTATGCTGAGTTTTAGTCGATGAAAACACCAATAACAACTTATAATACCTTTATATTTTTCATTTCTTTATGTACCTGGGTTGTTACTGTCATCAACATTCCCTGGGGGTGTGATGCTAACTGGAGGCACTACTCAATCTGAAGCTCTGTTAGTCAATGTTGTTCAGACTTTAATCAAAGTTTTATTGCACAATAATCACAAAGAATGGTATTACAACAGGTGGAACTGCAACAGGTGAGCTGATTGTGCTGTTAAACACGTCTCTCACACATAAGATTACTGTGAGCAGCTGTTAGCATTAGCCAACAGTTTTTCAGTTTGTCACTTTTTACCTTTTTATTGAAAATTAAACACCTGAACAGGGCCATGAAGGGTCCGGAAAATGTGCGCTTTACATCCATTTTGTATTTTTTCTTAAATTTCCAGACTATCTTTAACTTTTTGGCAGTGTTTGCTAATCTGTGCCACCTGTGTAACCTTATGTCACCATATGACTACATAGATCTGCCTTATCGTGATGGCACAACAAAGGATCAGTTGGCACACATTTATTTAAGTGGGCAGTGGGTCCCAACTGGGGGATGGGACCCAGAAGTGGGTCATGGGCTGAGTTTCAACACTGAGTTTATTTAAAGCCATAGAGTGGATTCATTACACGATAATGAGAGACTCTTTTTTAAAACGCATAACCACACCAGGCAGTGGCCGTACTCTCAGAAATAAAGAAGTAAAAGTTCAAAATGACCTTCACGTTTTTGATTCTGGAGTAAACTCTGCGCAAGATTAAAACTACGGTTTAGCTCATTTCTCTTAATTGTTCTTTTTGCAATACCTTCAGAATTTCTTTGGGCTACAACATCCTATTTTCTCCTTTTAAAATTATTGTGACATTTTTTGATTTAGTTGAAAAATTGTGATGTAATTCTGCTGCTTTTCCAGATATAAAAATAAAGAACATGTGCGTGTTAAGAAAAAAACAAAACTAGAGATGGACCGATATTTTATTTAATTTTTTTCCTTGGCCAATGCCCATACTGATTGCCAATAAGCTAAGGCAACAATTTTGGATGTGATATGCAGTGCCGGTTTTGGTTATTTTCCCCATTTTAAATAATTTAAATTGACTAAAAACTCACCCACAGCCCTTTTTTTTTTTAATTTGATCTTGCAGCTATAACAGAGCTGTGTATTCAGTGGCCCATTTTGCAGAGTCACCTTCGTCCTCTCTCTCCTCTGGCTGCTGCTTGTTCACACAGATGTAGCTTCTACTTTTCTCTTCCTCCCTAAACTCACTGTAGCTGATTTCTGACGTGAGCCGCCGCCGCCGCCGCCGCCGCCGCGTTGCCATGGAAACAGACGATTGACTTTAAACGGGTTTGGGGTGCGTCGGGTCCCTCCATCCACACGTCCTCCTGCGGTCCGTCCGTGCATCCGAGCGAGCAACACTTTACGCCGACCTCAGGGTTGATTAAATTCATGAATAAGCTTTTCACCTGAAGCGCACTCAGGCC
>JACN01151198.1:0-10489 GCA_000787155.1 Scartelaos histophorus
AGATAAGATAAACATTATGGTTGTGTTGCTGCAGGTTTGGTTCCAGAACCGCAGGGCCAAGTGGAGGAAGAGGGAGAAGTGCTGGGGCCGCAGCACTGTCATGGCCGAGTATGGCCTATATGGAGCCATGGTCAGACACTCCATCCCTCTGCCCGAGTCCATCCTCAAGTCTGCTAAAGACGGCATCATGGAGTCCTGTGCACCCTGGCTGCTCGGTGAGGCACCCTCTTCTTCACTCCAGTGGAAATTAATGACAGAAACATCAGATTACACACATGAAGTCCATTTTATGTAAGGCAATAAGAACTTTATCACACTGTGTGCAAAGAACGTGCAATGTATACTTTTAGAAATAATATTTCCATATGTCAGTATGGCAGAGGAAATAATAATAATGTGTTTGATATTTGCACTTAAGGGTGCACTGCACAATGTTTCTAGGGGAGGGTCCATCACCTGCTTGTCTTTGTGGACATGTTATTGCTTTGTCTAAAATGTTCTACAGTAGAACACAGCTGCTTTACAGGTCAGATCTCACAGGGATAACAGTTTTATTTTTGAGCAATAGAAACACCTGGACTGAATAAATGACAGAGAGATTATGTTTAATATCATTCCATGGAACATTCCAGGCAAAGCAATAACTCCAACACCTGCTTGTCTCCAAACCGACAAGACTGACATTACCAACATAATGCCACTAGCCCCTATTGCGCCTCACACTGGTGCTCTCCCATGACATTGCATTAAAACTGTCCATCTAAAACACCATTCTAAACCAGCATTATATTTTTGCTTACTGTTTCCAGTCCAAGATGGCTTACCAATCAACAGGCGCTATTCTAAATCTGAATACCCGCCACTTTTTACAGGGATGCACAAAAAGTCTATGGAGGGCAGCGCTCCACAGGCCCCGGGACAGTGCGACTCCCCCCCTCACCCCCCACAGCAGCAGCCACAGCAGAAGCAGCAGCTGGGCCCCGAGAGAGACGGAGAGATGGAGGTGGAGGACAAGAGGGCGGAGAGCAAGTCCGTCATGTCCAAAGAGGAGCTGAGAGAAAACAGCATTGCTGCACTGAGGGCCAAAGCGCAGGAGCACAGCGCCAAAGTGCTGGGGACAGTGTGTCAAAGTAAAAGTGAAAGACAGTCGGATGAAGAAAGACCTAGTGAAGCTCCAGACAGTCCTGTAGAGGAGCCTACAAGTCCGTGAGGATGGTTGACTGTTAAACAAGCACTTAAATGTGTACGATTGAACTGGCTGGACAGCTCAAAGCACTAGAGCCTGTATATAGGTTTCACTGTGGCATATATGGACAGACCAGTGGCCATTTCAATATTTACATGTCTCCTGGATGCGCCGTTTACATGTTATGTCATTTTATTGTGCTACAAGTGAGAGCCATCCCACCGACAGAACTCTTTGGAGAGAAAAAGAAAGTAATTCGTATTTACAATGTATATATAAAATACCCAACAGAGGCACAATTTCAGCTGGTTTCTTGTAATCTTGAAATGGTTGTGTTTTTATTTATCATGTACAATTCAATATTAAACAGCAAATAGTAATAATGTTTTATTAAAATCCAACTTCTCTCTGTATTTTTTTTCAATTATTTTTTACTAATTACTAATTATTTGTCACTCAGTTGATATTTAAGACCAGTACTTTTGGAATACAAAAAATTCATTGTTATTCTATGTTATAATGTGGTTACCTCATCAAAACCACACCCGGAGTTGTGGTTTATAATCCTTTATTATTAGTCTGTTTATATCTCCAAAATGCTCCGTTACAAATGGTGATGTCATGAAGCTGTAGTTTTCAAGTTAACATCTACGTTTAGTCCAGTAGAGATTGGCACTTCCAGGTCTGAAATAATCAAAATGCATCAGTGTGTTTTCACTCCTTCCTGCCCCCTCACAGTAAAGGCTTTTAAATATTTTGTAACTAAGGGAGTGCCTGATATTTTTTATTTTTCTCAGTGATACTAAAGTTGGAGTTTAAAAACAAAGTGGAGCACTTCCTGTATTACCATATGACATCACAAGGTTTTCATAGTTCAAGAGGAAA
This sequence comes from Scartelaos histophorus, assembly GCA_000787155.1. Lineage (NCBI taxonomy): Eukaryota > Metazoa > Chordata > Actinopteri > Gobiiformes > Gobiidae > Scartelaos > Scartelaos histophorus. The sequence goes on from JACN01151198.1 coordinate 2,072, forward strand.
ATATGAAAGATTTGTGCAGCATGTTAAACATGTATGAATGAAAAAATACACAACTCCAGGTATGTTTGTGATGAAAAAATCAACAAAATAATAGAAATAAATAATAGATCAGAAAATAGGCCCTTAAAATTATCCAAAATCGTATCCGTTTTAATCACAGTCTGCAAACTGCAAAGATTTAGGCTTATTACATAATATTAGGCTTGAATTTATTATGGATAGCTTTATTTATTGGCTTATAAAGAGCCATCATATTCTGATAGCTTAACAAATCTTAACAAATCGCCTTGTAACTGCATTTGAATTCATCTTGCGTAGTCATTTTGGGTCCCTAACCATCATCCAATTACAGCCCTCGAAGTGAGTGACAATGCGGCAAATCTATTCATCAATAAGTCAATAGTGTTAATTTATTCAAAGGTTTTCAGGAAGTTAGACGAGCTTCTTCTGGCTACATGCCTCAGATAGTGTGTTCTTTGGCTCCAACATAAGATCCATAGGTCAGTACAACTCAGGCTACTTTAAGGATTTAGCATACTGTACACTACACTACATTTGACTTCTACTTGAATAATGTTATTTTAAAGATGCACTTCTAACTTCTCTTACTGAGGATCAAGCTTAGTTACAGTGCATAGGCTATTTGATTACAGTGATTTTAACGCTCAAAAATATCTTAAAAAACATGCATTCTTACTGTAATGATGTGACCTGTAATTTTGCCTTGTAGAGGCGTCTGCTTGTCTCCATGGAGATAAATAATTCTAAGGCCACATTGAGGCACATTTAAGGTCTCAATATGGCCTTAGACTTGTTTTTCTTTGACATATCTATAGAAAAACAAGTGGCAGACTCTTCACCTGAGAATTACAGCATTCTGTAGTTCAATAATATTTAATACAGATGGGACAGGCTAAAATTGCCATTGTTAAAATTCTGATTTTTGTTGTAATATAGTGAGTTGAAGGGTTCACAAATACAAATGATCAGGTTCAACATTTGTGAATTCACCTTTTGGATATTCCATAGTTGAAGTACAACATTATCAAACTTTGTTTTAAATGTATTTTATCATATCTTATTTGAATGTAATAATAATTGCAATAAGCGTATGGTGCATGTTGTAGCAGAATGTGCCCTCCTTGGCCCAACTGCAGTTATTAAAACCAAGAAATACACAGAGTATAGTGGTGGATTAGTCTAGCATGTAATCCTGTGAGAGTGGAAAAGGCCAGTTTCAAAGATCAGATTTGTGGAGATCCAGCTGTTTACATTTGATATGAGAAGGCAATTCAACAGTATCCCTCTGATGGACCCTGCAGACCACCTGATCATCTCATCCATGATCCATGTGCAGTGAGATCAGGAGGTTTAAACTCACACTTCAGACTAATGTAATATTAACAGTCTGTCTCCTCTGGGGTATTCGTGGTTTTAATGCAGAGGTGAAGTGCTGCCTAATCGTTTTGGGACACACTGGAAGCAGGTTCAGGCTGTAGGTGTGGAAAATGAAGCAAAGTGTGTGACTGCCCTCTGCTGGGTAAGTGTAATATTGCAGTCAAACGCCTCAAATATTATTTATAGAATCCTTTTAAAATTACTTTTGCATACAGATAACATTTTATCATTGTCATATTTGTAATCCGCATGGGCGTGGCCATACAAATATGGCAAGTGCAAGAGGGAGATCAGACAAATATGGCAAAAGTTAGAAGTAGTTTTCCCTTGCATGTGTAGGCTTATCCTAAGTAGGCAAATATTAAGTCTAAACACGGGAGAAGGTCATTGTAAATGTTTGGAACTTCCATTAATCAGAGTCAGAACGTAACTGATGAGTGCAAAATCTGTACTATTTCTGGATACTATTATTAATACTTAAGTATTATACAATCTATGGTCAGTAAGCTTCAATTCAGTGTTTCAGATTAAAGATAATGGGTAGGTGGAAAGGCTTAGCAACATTGTTAAGACAAGACTATACAGAGCTCAATGGTAATAACTGGCAATTCACAACAATAGACAGATTTATTTGCCTTGTTAAGAGTACAAAAACTTGCAAAAAAATGTCTATTTGCTGGAAGCAGTTCATTTAAAACAAGGCAATCAATAAAAGACAGGTTAATTTTAAGTACCTGGAGCTGTCTCATCAGAGCGCACTCTTCACTGTCCAGGAGGTGGCGCTAAACATTACGCGCTACACTGCGCTACACACCCGAAGAAGAATGGGAGTGACGTAAATGACGCAGAGATCCAGGAAGAGGACAGGTGCGGCGATCAACGAATATTAAAATGAGGAAAGTACTTCAAAGTTTCTCTTGCTGACATATGGAATCGGACAAAGAGTTTAAATGTGTAACTTCTGTGTGAGATCGATATCGGAAAAGCAAAGGGATGGGTTTGAGCACAGCCTTCGGACAATCCTACACGGTGAGCTCTTTTGTTGTCTTCTTTCCTTAATATCTTAATATGCTCCAATTTTCCCGACCAGTACCATCCGCTCGCTAATATTTATGCATAGTAAAATTAGTTTACAATTCCAGAGTATTTTCGAATTCAGTTTTAGTCCAAATGTGATATATTTGTACTTGTGTTGTTGTGATGTCCTGACTGGCACTACCCAAATATGACTAGTAACTTTATGTCTAGGCCTATGATTAAATCTGTTTATCTAATCTCTCATATTTCCTTTACCAGGATAATCTTATCGGTACTTTACTTGCCATCTTTGGAAACTTGTTGGTCAGCATCTCTTTAACAATTCAGGTAAGTTCATTTCCTAAACCTAGACATGTGTGTATTGTGACAACTCTGTTTACTTTTTCCAACCCAGGTCAGCTTTATTTTGTATGACACGTTTTTAGTGATGCCAAGTCTCAACATATCAACATCAACATATACAAACACATCACATAAAATGTAGCATAAAAATAAATATGTATGATAAGATAAGATAAGATAAGATAAGATGCCTTTATTAGTCCTACAGTGGGGAAATTCCAGTGTTGCCACGCACAGTTCAAGAACAGCAGTAAAATGTTAACATACAATAAAACAAGATAATAAATAATGGCTTAAAAATAATAAAAAAAAATAGACTCTCAGTATATTATAATGTAATGTACAGTAATATGACTATGTTTATGTACAGCAGCATTAGACAGGATAAATATCAGCAGACTGACTTAAGTGAATTGTATCAGAGATGTTCTACATAGTCTTCACTATTGCACAGGTATACAAGATCTAGTTGAATGATACATGAAAAAGTTAATAAAATAACACAGTGATAATAAAAAAGCAATAGAAAATTAAATGAAACTGTCAGAGGATCACACGCTTCTCATGATTAAATGCCAGGTGTATACATGAAGCACATTAAAATAGATCAAATTAACTCAACAAAACAACAGCTAAACAAATGGGGAGCCAAATGAAATCAGGACAAAAATCAAATTTTGTGTCTGAAAACCTACACAATGAAAGATGGAACAAGGACAACATAGAAAAACGTAAAAAATAAAATGACCTAGAAATACATGTGAAGAGGCCCAATAACATTGAAATACACGCACTTGAGGGTTGAATGAAATGGCAAAAAATAAACAATTACAAAAGAATGCTTTCCACTTTAGTACCATTTTAGACTAAAAATATTGCTGAGCTCTTTCATTGTACAGAACACATGGCAGACATATTTAAAACAGATCTATCATATTTTTCTACATGAATTTCTTTACTAAGCAGTCATTTGTACAGTTGGTTCCAGTTTTAAGTGTGTATTTTATATCCATATTGCAGAAGCTGGGCCATTTGACCTTGGCAGGCACCAATGATCCTCGAGCTTTCTACCGCACCAAAACCTGGTGGTGTGGATTTGTTCTCACTTGTCTGGGAGAGTCAGCCAATTTTGCCTCCTATGCCTTTGCCCCTCTGTCTCTCGTGGCACCACTCAATGCAGTGTCTCTGCTCTGTAAGACAACCATAGTTTTTTGCAGTTGTTTTTATTGCATTATATAGCATTTTGCCACAGAGGGAAATAATACAACTTTTTTCTGTTCAGCAAGCTCAATTCTGGGTTTTATATTCCTGCGAGAAAAGTTGAAGGCTAAAGAATTTGCAAGTAAGTTGTTGTCTATTGAATGTATGCATAGGATGTAAATGTATGTATGCATAATTTATCTTTTTTTGTTGTTGTTTGTTTTGTTTTGTTTTCAGAACGTTACGGCTTGTCATTTCTCGGCTGCCTGATGACCGTTGGAGGATCTTATCTTTTGGTAGCTTTTGGACCAAACTCTCATGAAAAACTTGACGCAAAGAATGTTATCAAGCACCTTGTGGCTTGGCCTGTGCTTTTATATCTGGTAAGTCAGAAATGGCTCAAACATAGTCAGAGAACAACCTAAAAAAAATAATAAAAAGCCATCAGATGATTTTGTAATTTTTATACACTTGAGTAAGGGTGGTTCATTTTAGCAAAACTAATGTACACATGTATTATTAAACTGACTTACTGAGGTCATTTCCTACTTTGAGTTTTCACTCTTCACTATGATTGATCAACTCCACCTTTCACAAGAGGAGTGGGTGGGTGTGTCTGTGTTTGAGCTTACAGCTGTATAATTAAGCATTTAATTCACATGACAATAACACCAAAATGGCACTGCCCTAGACTTGCAATTATACTTTTGTTACAAAGAAGTCCTAAAATGATATTGCCAGTGTAATATAGTGTATTTTTTTGTTCCACAGTTCATTGAGATTATCACATTCTGCGTGCTCCTTTACTTCTACAAAAGACGACGACGTAACTACCTCGTCATCGTTCTACTTCTAGTTGGTTTGCTGGGTAAATGTCGGCATTAATTCAGTTTTACACACGAGATGTTAAAAGCAAATATTAACTTTTCACTTCTCTTTGTCATTGTTTTGTTTGCTTTTCAGGCTCTGTCACCGTGATCACTGTGAAGGCAGTGTCGGCCATGTTGGTTCTGACAATTGAAAGATCTATGCAGTTGCAATACCCTATTTTCTATGTCATGTTTGTGTGTATGTGCACGTCAGTGATCTTCCAAGCCAAGTGAGTCAATGCTGGTATCCCAATGCAATGCTGAAATATACAGAACATAGTTTTAATAGCCTTGTTTTTGTGAAGGTTTTTGTCCCAAGCTTGTGCTTTTAACGACTCCTCTCTGGTCGCAAGTGTCAATTACATCATTTCCACTGTCTTTGCCATCATAGCCGGTGAGTGACCACTTGCGTTGTTTGTAAAAGTTAAAAATGTTATTATTACTTTTTTTAATTTACAACTTTGGCCATTCACAAATATGTCCTTCAAATTGCCCTAGATCTTTTGCCCTAGATGCAGTGATCCTTTTTTATTTAAAGCTCATTGCATCTTTTACATTTAGTGTTTTGGTTAAATCCTGTGTTATATCTGTCGTAATGTGGATTCTTCATCAAAAATGTATTGGAGTTGCGTTGTGCCACAGAAATCCTTCATACTTGGTCTTCTTAGTTCTTCTCTCCAACGGAAAACGCTCCACCTTGTGATGTGAACCTTCACTTCAATCATTTGATAATTTCAGCTCTAAAATGGCAAACCTCTACTAAACAAAAAGTAGGTGTTAACTTGAAAAAGACCGCTTCATGACATCACAAGGTGGAACAGAGCATTTTCAGCTTTGAAGCTGTAGACAGATTAATAGTAAAGGATTACTCAAACATGTGTCAGTGAAACAAAACACAACTCTGGGTATATTTTTGATAAGGTAACATGGCTTTACAGTACACAATAGTCAATTTAGAGTTATATAGGACCTTTTAAATCCACCTTTTCCTTGTTTCTTTTTTCAATGTGTGGTAAACAAATATATTATCAGATGAATAGTACAGCATTTTGTGACTAGAATTGATTCACTGATGTAAATCTGTCCTACCAGGTGAGGTATTTTATGAGGAATTCAATCATGAAGACATTCTTCATATCTGCATGTTTCTGTTGGGGTGAGTAATGGCCTCCTCCCTGCATAGGCATGCATTGTATTTGAGTCTTATTGTTGCTTGCTTGTTTTAGAACGGCTATTTGTTTCCTGGGAGCATTCCTCATCACTCGGAACAGGAAGAGGACCAAGGGCTTTGAGCCCTATGTGACCATGGACGTGGCTAATGGTTTGTAAATGCCATGTAAATGTTATATAATGTTCTGCGCTCTTGACCCACTCTAATATATTAATGGGAGGTTAATGCTGTACTTTACGGGCTTTACTCTAATTAAAATCAACACAGCACAACACACAATATTTTTATCTGTTAAATAATATTGTATACACATTATGTACATTAGAGTAGTTCTGGCCCAGTGTACTAGATTGTTTCTAGGTAATAGTTAAATTATGGATTTCTGTATTGTGATAACATAATTTTAAATCATAAAGTAAAATTATAAACCTTAAACATTTCAAACTGATTTAACATTTTTAGCAAACAAATAAAAAACCCAACAGGTCTGTATGTAGACAAGTTCCAGAGATTCATGATTGGACTTGTGTTTTCCCCAGGTATCCCGACACTCCACTGCAAACGCTCTGTGGTCCAGCCAGAAGGTTCTTTCTCTTATGGTGCACTGGTAAACGACAACTCCTCTGTTTCTGCTGCAGTGCACCCACAGCATCCTCCAGTCAGCTCCCGCTCTGCACCGGCCTCTCCTGTAGCAATGGACCTTAAGACAGACTAATTTTAAATGCTACCTATGGCATTCTTATTTATGTTTTAAATTATGTAAAAAGAAACTCAAATCATGACATTGTAATATTTTGTATATTTGGTTATCTGTCACTTTGAAATGATAATTGTGCCTTGGTATACTGTACCTTTTTAATTTATAATGCAACTGACTATGAAATGAAATCATAGAGCTTTGCCTTCTTCCATTCCTCACTTCCACAGTATCAGGTGTTTGGGTATAAGCAGAATGTGTTGCCCGGTCAGCCACAACTGCACTCATTTAAACAAAATGAAGGAGGGACTAGCTGGTCAGGTAATCAGCATTCACGTTTTCATCTGCATTACTAAGACACATCTCCAGTGTTCTCTTTAATATAAATGTTCTCCTTTTCCTCAAACCAAAAAGTGTGACGCAGATTAAAATGAGTGCCTTAACCTCGTTTTAACCCACTATGCCTTTAGTGACTGCAACACTGTTGTATCATTGTAATATTCTGTTTGTAAATTGACTGGTGACTAATGTTAATAAATACACTGCAGATGTGAGGGCAGAAATGGCCTCATAGATGAGCTGCAAACTTGAAAAACTCAGGTCACTTTGTATGTTCCCATAACATCCATTTTGTCCAAGAGATTTACAGAATGTCTAGGAACAGACCACTGTAAGACACAGCGACATATTTCAGAACATTAATAGTGCAGTACATTTATTTTAACTGCATAAATACAATACCCAAATTATTTAAGCAATGCATGGGCAATTTCAGCAACTATGTATACTTAAATGTAACAAAACAACTTTTTATTCCACGCCTCCTTCCACATGTCTAATAATCACTTGTATGCCACTGTTTTCATCCCAGTGTTTTGCCCCCCTTGGTGACGCACAGCACGCACAGCATCCCTCATGTAGCTCCTCTGTGATTGGTTGGTGCGGGGTTGTTCTGGCGTTGGATTGGTCTCGCCTCCAGAGCCAAGAGAATATCCAATAATAAACAACTCTCGCCTATAAAGGGAAAACACCGAGCCAGAGGTGGATTAAATACAGAATTTTGTCTTTGATTGTTTCCTACAGGGAATTATCCACTACTGTCAGAGAGGTAAGCGCACAAACCACACCGTGCGTCTCAAGCGTCCATGGATGTGTGGAGGTTTCTAGGAAAAGCGAGCAACAGGCCTTTAACCTATGATTTGTTCCACTAGACCTGGAGCGGATACAGATTTACCAAAGTTTATCTAGAATTTATTTTGATCCTTGTGAGATTTGTGTTTCCTTTTAACACCAACGTGTGTGCATCCTGGTGTTGGATTTGTGATGTATTTATATTTGTTTGATGGGATTTAAAATGTGGATAAATGCAGTTCAGTATAGACGCCACTAGATGTCGCTGCTCATTTACAAAACGTTTGCATTTTGTTACTTGAGTAAAAGTGCAGATACAAAGTTATAATACAGAATAATACAATCTTACTCAAGAAAAGATCACATCAAGAAATCTATAGAAGTAAAAGTATTAAAATACCTGTTTAAAAATATACTTCAAGAGTAAAAAGTAAAAGTATTTCAGAGATTTTTTTTAGATTAAATTAAATCAATTAAAGCGATTTTGAATTTTAAAGCTGATTTAAATTTTTCAAGCTACGCTCAGGTGTTAGCTCAAATAAAATATGCTAATAATGCTAATGCTAATGCTA